>JAVHNF010033722.1:3274-17625 GCA_034783455.1 Micropsitta finschii | reverse complement strand
AATAAGGTAGTTATGAATAACAGATAACAATGCTGCTATGCATCAAAGACCAGCATTTACACAGAGTTCTTCAGCCAAAACCACACAGTAACTAATTGAATTTTCCCATGTCACCTACTGCCTTAGGTCTTAAAATAGCATTTCTGTATCTTCATGAGACAAAGCAGCCCATGGCCCAAGCACACCCAGATGGTAAGCAACAATAAACAAAATAAGGTAGTTATGAATAACAGATAACAATGCTGCTATGCATCAAAGACCAGCATTTACACAGAGTTCTTCAGCCAGACTTGTATTGGCATTTTTCTCCTGCAGCAAAATGCTATTTTGCTAGCTGAGTCCTGCTGGGTGCTGAGCATTCAGGTTCTGGTTTGATGAAGAAGTGCTGGCATGGTGTGACAGATCCTGCTCTAAGCAGCAGTCTTCCTTGTGATTTCCTACACTGAGATGTGAATGCTTAGCATGGATTTCACAGAGCCTACAAGAATCTGTAAGGTCCACTTAGTGTAATACGGCTAGAGATGCCGGTAGGACTATTCGCAGAAATGGGACAGTCCTGACACCACCCAAAAGTGTTACAACAGGCAGAAAAAAAGCTGGAATTTCATCACTGCTGGATGGAGAATAAGGTTGAGTTTATCCCCTGTTACTAGAGTCCTCCCTTAAGACTGATTTTCTCCTGATAGTCTTCCTCCCAGTTCCCTAGTAGCAACTGCAATGCCCGTGTTTAAGCATGGCAGCACAGCACAGCTGCCTGCCTCTCACAGGTGTATGCAGGTAAGAAAGCAATACCTGTGTAATCTTCAGCTTATTTTCCCATGCGTTCATCCTTTCCTCAAAAGGTTTATTGAATGGTGACAAGGACATGCTCTGAACCCAGGACATGTTCTTACACTGAAACAGGCACATCAGAGTCTTCAAAACATGGTTTTGCTTTGTAGTGAATGTATTTTGACAGGACTGTAGATCAGTACTATGCTGCAGCTAATTACAGCAAATGCCTCTATGGGGCTATAGCCAAGAAGATTAGAAAAATCTCTTTACTTATATTTGAATGCCTTGGATTTTGGAACTAATAAAGAGGTTAAAATAGAGGAATTTTATTTTGCAAGGAAGACCTAGGCATAGGAGATCTGGTGTAATATGGGAGAAAAGCAATGCAAGAGGCAGCTGAGTATTTGAAGCAACATTTTAGCTGACCAGTACTGGGATGTTTTTGTTTGTAGTGTAGGAACAAAACATTAGAATATCTATTTTCTTCTGTTTGACAAACTTTAAACCTTAGTCATAGCTGGCATCAAAGAATAATAGAGCTGGAAGAAACTTCCAAGAAACCGTCTATACCAACATATCCAGGATCAACTGTATATGTCATTCCCAGCAGATGTTTGCCTTCTTATTCTTCCAAATATGGAGATTCTACCTTATCTTTAGGTGATCATTTCAGTGCTGATGTTCACTCCTTCAGAATTTTTGTTCCTAAATTACTAAAAAATCATTACTCCTCTCAAAGGGTTTTTGCTTTTTTTCTAGGACTTGCTTTCTTCCTGCCATCTCTCAATAGCTCCATTCTATGCCTTTCACCAAAAAGAGGACTGGAATAATACTGCTTTGCTAAATCACATATTTTTGTCTTTGCTTCTTAAATAGGAGCCTTGTCATTACAACTTCCTGCTTGGAGTTTACTGCTAGTGGTTTTTTTTTCTGCTAACTAACCATAGTTTAGTTGTTTACTATATTGTGGTTTTATTTAGAGGCTTAATGTAGGATATGTTAAATTTTAAAGCAGTAGCGTAACTCATTATATCTAAGAATTGGGGAAGAATTTAAGCTTAGCATCTGTTGAACAGCTTAAAAAAAATGGTGATGCAGTGGGAATTCTTTCCATTCTATGAATCACATTAGCACTGTTTTGCAACCAGAACTGGAAACAGGCTGTTGCAATTTAAAATTGCTTTTTGTGACTCCTTTTCTTTAATTTTTTGGGTGATCATAGCACATGCCCTTCTGAATAAAGAAGAAGGAGACCATGTGTTCCTTTAGCCACATAATAGGACAGGTTGCTTCCCCAAATGGATTCTTAAATCTAGGACATTTCTCAGGCATCCATTTTCAAACTACAAATTGCCATTTGACAGCAGCCCACATCACTGATTATTTGTTCTATGGTTTCATGTCTCTGTTTTTCAAAACCAGTACTTTGCAGCTAATGTGGATTTATTTTACCTTAAGATGTTTTTATACTTTTTTTATCTGTCTTTCTGATCAGATCCAGCCCAGATTACTGAGATAATTAGTTTCTAATTGTACTGACGCAGAAATAAGCTGGAAAAGGAAGATGAGGAGGGGAATTACTACATAACCAAAGGAAATGGCTGAATTAGAATGTCTTTCTCAAAACCTGTACAAGTGGGAAAACTGAGATTCTGATGTATAAACGTGTTTACCATAATGTGTTTAACTGCTGGAAAAATTCTTGTGAAATTTTAAAAATACCTCTAATTAGGAAAGCAAGCTGCCTATCATAAAGCTTTATGACAGAAACTTGAGAGCTTTTCAGTTCTTCGGAGGAGGTTTTTCGGCTAGTGGAGTATATGGCACTAAATTGCCAGTAGATGGCATGTGCCCTGCATGCAAGGTTATCTGATGAGTTACAAAAGAACTTCAGAGAACAGATCTAACAGCTAAATTATCTTGCGTAAGTATGCGAACATTGAAAGGGTCCTTTTACTCTGCTGCTGCTGTGTTGCAAGTTGCTGCATTGTCTGTCAGCAACTGTTCATACATCTTAATTTGTTAGCTTGTGGGTGTTTTTTTCTATATTCCTCAATTGCTGCAATTCTCAGTGTCTGGAAATCTAGTGAATTATTTTTTTTAAATATAAAGCACTAGTTCTTAAACTAGACAAATGTAGAGCCCACATCATGAAGCTGACCTTGCAGTAAGTGCAGTGTGCATCTGAGCTATATGTGCTTTGGTCAGGTTCTTGATCAAGCTGGTATGGACAGTTTTTGGCTGACATCCTCTGTCCACAGCTTTTATTTTTCCTTTCTTTTTTAATTCCAAAGGTTTGTATTCTGCATTTCCAGATAGACTATAAGAAGGAGGGTGGATGGTGGTGTATGTGTACATACCCCACTTTGGAAGATTTTATGTGCATCTGTGCTATTCATGCTGCTAAACTGTTCGAACCATTAATAGAAGTTGAGGGCATTTCCAAGAGGATAAGGAATCAGAAATTCTTTTCTTGGTTTTGAATAGCTAACAGTGAGGAGGAAGATTTGTCACCTTGTACTATGGTCATTTTCTTAGGTAGTAACAAAGTTCGCAGGCATGGAAGAAGAACAACTTTCATTTTCAACCAAAGAAGAAGAGGAGCAGCTTCTGCAGAAAGTCATGCAGGCATCTGACCTGGATGCTGAGGAGGAAGTAGTTGCTGGAGAATATGGTTCAAAGTCAACTCAGGTAATGAAGAATGGTTTGAAAAGAATGACCACACAGGTGTGGCAGAACTGGATGATTCCATTTTCGTTCTAAATGTAATGCCATCATTGATGCTGTCATATGTGGTAACTAATTTTTTTGGGTTAATGTTTGCGTAAATGGCATTGTGATGAAGTACATCAGGAATTCCCACTCTAATGTATACTTACGGTGAGTGGTAGGCAGTGACTTTCTTTGTAGAAATTCTTAAAGAAAATTCGAAAGGCTTTTTGGCATTACAGTCGCTAGATGGACAGCGCTGCCCAGCAGCCAGTGGGCATTGGTAGGTTAGAATGAGACTTATCTAATCACACATTGACATGTGGTTTTTTAACTCTTGCAGGTGTCACGTCGTACGGGCACAATGAGCTCTATGTCAGGAGCAGACGATACAGTATACATGGAATACCACTCTTCACGGAATAAGGCATCTGGAAATAAACATATCCACCCGCTATTCAAACGCTTCCGGAAATGATGTCCTTCAAGCGTGCATTCAAACTGCGAACCAACACGCTGGCTGCCAGAACTAAGAATACGGACTAAAGATTTCTTTTACATGCACAACAAAATCTTTACCACAGGAAAGATACTATCCAGTGACTGGATCCTGGTTATACTTGTTTGGTTTTCAGGGTAATTAATAGAATTTATTTTTATCAGCTGAAGATTCTTTTTCAGAAGAATTCTCAAAAATTAAGTTTGTACTGATGTTTGAAGTGTTATTTATCTGTTGTGTCTGTTCAACAAAATGCTGGCTTTTTAAATGCTTAAGAAAAATCATCATTTAGCTGAACAAATCCTGATAGGAGCACTTTAAGTAATATTTTTAAAACTAGGAGCTAATTTATACTTATGACTTAACCTGTCTTAAAATTCTAACAGATTGTTTGGAAATATTTTGAAGTTTGAACACAAGAAGAAAGAGGGACTATGTCTTCAATGTAAATTCAAAGACAACAGTAGTAAATACAATTAAATTCTGTGCTCCATTTATTTTTCTTTCAACTGTTGAGACGTTGCTGAGGTAAAAGCTGTTTCCCTTGCCTTTATATTATATTTATTAACCATGCAATAAAACCATCGTAACTGCTAAACAGCTCATTGTGACAGCAGAAGTTATTATTGAATCAAAAAGTGTTTTGACATGTCATAAGGTGAGTTGGAAGCAGAGGCTGAAGGAAAGATTCCCAGGTTTGGGATTTTTTTTATTAATGAGCACTGTGTATTTCTAGAATCTTTGAGGGGAGGTGGTGGTTTGTGGCAGAACACTTTTAAAATATCATCTGAGGAATATTGTAACAGTTATGTTACTTGGTATTGTGAGGTGGGGGTTTTTGCTGAGAGTTTGTAGAACTTTAGGAACAACTTATGAAATAACATTGATCTTGATCGATTGGTTCAAAATAGGTTAGTATAATTCTTTTCTGGAATGAGTATGTGTTGTAGAGCTATCCTGTATATGACAAATGTGCTTCAAAAAAATACTCTGTTTCTTATTAGCCTAAACTCACAAATTGAGAATATAGAAAAAATGAGAGCACAATTCAGAACACATGGTGCTTAGTTTCAGTCTCTGTCTCAGAACCATGTAATTTTGAAAATAGAACTGATTTGGTTCAGTTTAAATTTAGTTTAGTCTCTGAGCCCTACCCTATAATGCATGGTTCTTCCTATTGTTGAGCTTTTTGCCTTACAAACTGGGACCAGCCATGACAGCGCTTGAGTGGTTTATATGGAAGAGCTCAGTGTGCAGTATTCTGGTGCCAATTTCCTCTCCCCAGTTTTACAGCATTATTTACTTCTAATAGTAGTTTGGACCAGCTCTTGTGGCAACAGTAGGAAAATTGTACTTTAATGTAACAGGAGGTGTCTGTGACAGTGAGATAGCTGAGCAAGTCAGCCAGTTTCCCTCTGCATAATTCTAATGACATTCTGTATAAATTGCTTTGGAACTTTTCTCCACTCTTAATCAACTTGGAAAAAACAAAAAAGCAAACAAAACCAAACTACTAAATGTGGAAATGGCTTAATACTGATTTTTGTAACTGTGGTGCAAGTAGTAGCTGGATTTAGGACATTGATCTAGTTCTGGCATAGTAAATCTTGGCTGTGCTGTCTTCCTACTTATCTTACTTGTCTTATCTTACTCTTCTGAGTAATGGGTCTATATGTGATGCAGCACTTTCAGCATCAAGTAAAGGATAATAGTTTTACAAGGGAAGAATGACTTCGTGCTTCAGTAATAGTGTGTTGGTATTCAAATTTTAGATGTAAGTACTTTGATATTACTGCAGTAATTACTGCCTACTGTTATTCCAGACTGTAGCTGCAAGTGTCAGACTGGTATGTATTTAATCCCTACAAAACAGTTCCAGCTCTGCACAGTACCATCCGTACTGGAATATGGTCAGTCCTGCTTTCCAGAGAGGGGTCAGTTGGTGAGAAATGCTGCTGGTTCCTGCAGTATCTGTTGCAGAAGCTCCTCACTACTACTGTCCAGTGCTCCTCACCCAAAGGTTGCAATAGACTGCTCCAGAACTCATCTGTAATCACAGCCCTTTAGGAAACTAAATTGTCCTGACCAGTCTCAAAACTCAGCACTGTATTTTGTCAGGCAGATGTCTTTATTTGAAGCAGTACTGTAGAATGCAGTTGTAATGCTTCACCATGACCAGGCTGTACATGGTGGGCTCTCACTGCTCCATAGCCTGAAGCCAAAGAATCTGCTACCCAGCTCTATTGGAGTGCAGTCAGCCCCTCACACACTTTTACCATATGCTCTTGTTGGCCAAGGCTTCTCTTTCACAAGTGAATTGCAAGCTCCCTTGCTAAATAGATTGTGGAAACAACATGGCTAAGTGCTCCATGCTTGCCTTGAAAATGTGCACATGAAGATGATCTTGCTTTCTGCCCCTGTGCCGTTGTATACATACCTTTCCGAGATGCTGCTTACATCCCTGCAGGAGTATGATGGCACAACACTGCAGCAAGCAAGGCACAATACAGTTTGTGGATCCAGATGACTTGTAAATGGACAGTGATAGTTAGATAATTACCCAGAAAGGATCTGTTTGCTCTAAGGCTCTCGCTAAACTGGGTGCAAAATAACAGATTGGTGTGGCCGAAATGTGTTTTACTTGAGTGATGGCAGAGGCTGATGAACTCAGGGTAAGTACAGTATTTATTGGAATTCTGTGGACAGAGGAGGTGTGATCTTCCTGGATGTAATTCAGGTTTCCTTGCTGAAATAAAAGCTTTTACTTTACTCTTTAGTTAGGCTGAATTCCATACTAAGGAAATTTAATCTTCTTGAGGAATTGCCATTTCTTATTAGTTCATTGTTTGTGTTTCTGATAGGCTGCAATACTGAAACTTGCGTTTATGTGCTCTTCATCCTTGTGTGAAACCAGCAAGTATCTGTTGTTGTTATTCACTGAGATGGCTTCCTAGACTAAAAGGGCATAGTAACATTGGGGATGGCAATTTCAGCAGCATTACAGCTCAGCAAAGCACTAAACTACACTCAATTTCTATTTCTTTGATTCCTTATGCCCTCTTGATAGTCATAATTTTTAGTAGCTCCCTTTTCCTACTGTGTTTAAAAACTTGGGCCTTCAAGGCAATGTGGTACACAGTATGAAGCATGGGGTAAGGGTCTAAAACAGCTACAAAAATTCTGCAAGTAGAGCTAAATTCTTTATCTGTTGCAGTAAATTCATGGAGGTTTTGTTAAGCACCAAACTCATGCACAGTGCTATCAACACCTGGGATTGATTAGCTTTGTGTGATTTTAAATATGTTCTGGTTTTACAATATTAGATTAGGATTTTAATTGTTGTCATATGATAGATAAAACCAAAGATTGAGAGAAGCTATTTTCATTTTAATTTTTCAACTGTAGCTGTTTCAGTAGTAAATTACCTTTAAGCTCTGTTCTCATCTCATAGACTGTTGAGTTCAAATTTGTCCCCTTTTCAGGAAGAAGCATGGGAATTTAGAAAGAATTTAAAATTCCAAAGAAGTACCTTCATACCTTGCAAGTATCTTCTGGAAGGTGGGCTTGAGGACAGTCAGAAAAGGCAAAATTCATGACTAACCATACGGCTTTTTCAGTGAAGAGATGTTTCAAACTACAATGAAAACTTCTGCATGTATTTCTGACAGCTCAACGCTGTTTTCCTGTTTTTCTTCCCTGCAAATGTCCTGAAG
This sequence comes from Micropsitta finschii, assembly GCA_034783455.1. NCBI lineage: Eukaryota > Metazoa > Chordata > Aves > Psittaciformes > Psittacidae > Micropsitta > Micropsitta finschii. Next base: position 9,930 of record JAVHNF010033722.1, on the reverse strand, counting down.
AGCCAATCTGTACAGTCTCAGCTGAAGGTGTTACATGGGCAAAGTTAAATGCCTATGAACAAGTATCTTTTACTTCCATAAAGTATACTTTTAGATGCATTAGCTAAACAGTTATGTAAAGCATACGGTACAATATTTATTATACTGTATATCATAAGGGAATGTTCAAATAATTACAAGCCAGATACAACCAAGACTGCTAAAAAAATGAGAATAATTCTAAGAAACCAGAATTCCTAGTAGAATGATAATGTATCTATTGACTCTGAATACCGATGTTATTAAGACAAAGAAAGCTTCAGCTGAACTTTGCCAGAGTTCATGCAAAGAGGAGGGCAAGTTTAAATTGGATTTAGAAATAACTAAGTGAAGGTAACAAAGTACAAATTATATGATCCCACTAGGGGGTCTGGACCAAGAGAACAGTATGACTGTGGATTTGGAGACAAATTATCATCCAAAAATAATATATAATCTAAATTATTGATAGTTTAGTTCATACTGTGATCCCGTTACATACCAGGAGTTAACTAAAATTGAAGGACTTCTGCAGTGAAGAAGCATGCACTTCAACTTGTTTAAAATAACAGAAGTCCTAACTTACTAGTTACATAAAACAATTTTTCAGACTCAGCAGACTGACAGGCTGGGACAAACATCATTGTTTAAATTTAAAGAACTGTGAATGTGTTTTCAAGCCAGTGTTAAGACCTCTGATAAATATATGTGCTAGAAGATTGTAGAAGTAGGTGAAAATATTTATCTTCCAAGCCATAGAAATGTGTTCTGTTTGGCTAGTGCTGATGGCATAGCTTCTCCCTTCTTTACCGTCTGATGGTGCATTGAAAAGAGGTTTTATATCATGACTGCTACTACACTCACCACTATTACTGGGAATTTTGTGGCAATACTACTGGACTTATGATCACAGACTTCTTTAATGTAATAGATTTGAGAGGAAAATGGGATCAGGCAGTGCTGACCCTCACAGCTCTTTGTTACATCCTAAACCTTTCACTATGTAAACCCTTCTGCTGCTCTTTCAAATGTTTGTTGGGTTTTTCTGGCTCTTCCTTCCTTTTTTTCAAGTCTACTCTAGGAAAATGTTATTTCAGCTTCATCTATCATTTATTATAAATTTTGGGGTTTACTCATAACATTGACTAATGTGCTGCAGTTTACAAGTTGGACCTCCAACTCGGATTCTGCAGAAGTACAGATGCTAAGTGTGTCTGGCATAGTTGTGATAAAGCAGCAACCTCAGTAAAACATACATACATTAATAACTCTAATTTGAAAGTGAAACAGAACCGCACAATTATGATCTGCCACAGCAAAGAGAACCAAATGGTTTAATTGCACATTCCATGATGTGGTAGCCCACATGTATTCATTCACATTCATAAATACTCTCTTCCTGTATTTGACTATTTAACCACCATAAGATTTGGCTATTGTCATATGGAATATTCTTTTTCTATAGTTTACCTAGAAAAACAAACTTGTATCTGCATGGATGAGTTACTATAATACTATTGATTATTGTGTAGTAGTGTTTCAAGAGTGTACCTGAGCCTGCATCTGTTACTGGCTCTGCATTTCTACCACATCTAACAAGCCTCCTAGAAATATCTTTTATAAATATTTTGAACATTAAAACAGGGTTATTAGCTTGTCTTGTGACCCTTCTGTTATCTGTTACTCACTTATGACAAACTACAGTTTTAGGGCCATTGATCTTTGGACCTACTACTGGTCCACCACTTGTAAAAATAATATTTCTGTGGCTGTCAATCCACTCATACCTACTTTTGTACAAGGAAAGCATCCTTATTACCCTTTAAAATCCTTCTTCTGTTATATCTAAGAAATTTGGCCATTTTCATCAATAATGCATTGCTACTTTGTGCTTTCTTCATTTATTTCTTCCTGTTGCACTTGGCTGTTGCTTCTTAATCATCTCTAGAAATTCTTCAGGATAGGGTGGTTTTGGTTTTGTCCGTAAAACACTTGATAGCACTTTGTAATAAAAATACAAGACAGTAAGCAGTAGTGGAGGTGTCACAGGTGCTCCCTGGTTAGCATCCTTTTCTGAAAGAGCTATTTTATTTAACTGCCTGGAATAGGATTTAGGAAATTTAGCAGGACACCTTATTTGGAGATGCTGGCCTCCATCCACATTCTGCATCATGTGCAGCATAATTATTCAAGGCAATTATAGGAAAGGAGATAGATCATGTTCAAGTTCTCACATTCAGTTATGCTTCACTAACATTAGAAGAACAAACTGGGATTAATAAAAAACCTTACTAGGTTTTATAACATCCAGAAATCTCCATTACCCCTCTTTCATCCAGCTTGCAATTCTACACTCAAAAGCCGATCTATCCATGGTAGTAAGCATGTATCAAGATAGTTTATCATAGGGAGACAAATTTCTTTCCATATTATGGTATATGACTCTTTGATCCTATGTCATGTGTAGTAAACTGTCATCACAGATTATTTTTTGAGAATTGGATTACTTCTGCAGAAGTGTAACCGCCTCAAATCTGTTCTCAACGTCTGTGATGGCTTAAAATATATGGAAAAGTATATGGGAGAGTAATTCACTATGAGTTCAAGTAGGGAGGAGAAGTAAGGAATACAGGAAGTTCCTAAAGAGACCAGACATCATGTGAAGGTGAAGGAGGAGAGGAATGGGGACTGTGACTATGATGAACTGACTTGGGTGCAAAGGAAACATGAGACCAGAAAGGTCCTTCCAACTTGCTGGGTACACTGAGCAACCACATCATACAGTCCCATTCATAAACTCTGAAAATTCTACTATAAAGCTGCTTCCCTAGTATGTTACTAAAATAGGATCTTAGACTGACAGTTACAGTGATAGAAATAATGCATGATTTTTCCACTTTCTTCTTCTTTTGTTTGTGTGTGTCTGACTGAATAACAAGGCATAATGCATCTCTGATCTTTTGCAGGCCTCAGTTATGCTTCATACTTAATATTAAAACATTAACACATGATCGGAAAGGAGTCATGATGCATTGATGACATTTGCAGTGCTTTACTTTTCATCATCTCCTGTACCAGGAAACCTTAAGGGTATGCTGCTGGCCACAGTATGCAAAGGCTGCCTGTATTTTGTCTGGTCTAAAAGACCACACTTAAGAATCTAAAATATTATATATCTAAATGCCCTATGAAGAGCTACTTGGCTGAGCTTTCCACTTGCTTTTGCAGCTGCACAGTTCTGGCACACAGCTAAGTGAGTGGCTTGTGGCTGTGGCTGAGAAATCCTGAATGGATGGGAGGAACGGGGAATTTCATGCTACCGCCATAGGAAAGCATCAGGCTCCTCACGATGACCCTCGTGTGCATTGACCTCCTGTGTTGGATTATGTTGTTTTTACTATTGAAATGCCACTACTAGGAGATTTGAAAGCTGGTTTATAAAGTGTAGTATTTAATCCCTGCTTTGGTTTAACATTTGTCAATGTCATATTGCAGTGCTATGCTGTAAAACTGAGGGACTATTTGCAGTTTACTGCAAGCCACTGAAATACTTTCAGGTCTGTAACCACAGCAAAAGCACTCTATTTCAGACATGGTCAAATATAAATTCAATGGCAACAGAAAACTCACTTGTTTGACATAGAGAATGCTTCCCCTCTGAGATAATAAAAATGCTTTGAGGTACATTTTTTGAAACCTTGACATTTTCTTTATTCTTTATGATTCTATATGGGGTTTGTGTATTTTTAAAACACACATAGAATTTAAAGCTATAGTTTTTTTGAAAAAGTAAAATTCAGTGGTTAGCACATCAACCTGGGAACCAGGGAACAAAGGAATAGTTCTCACCTTTGCCTACAGCAAAGTAAGTAAGTAAGTTATCTCCTTCCTTGTTACTTATTTTCTGCTGTAATTAATATGGCTTTATCAATGGTTATCTTTTCATTGTCCTTACAGACCTAGGGGAAGCATGCTAACAACTGCGACTATTTCTGTGACTTTAAAAACATGAAGATTTTTGATTAATTCCTTTGAAAATGATGAAAAGCTTTAGGTTTGGCTGTTTTAATACCAATGAGAACTGCTGAGTAAGTCTTAGACTTCACTGAAGGTCAAGAAAGCACTTGTTACTCTGAAATCTTTCCATGTGGACTAGACCTACAATTTTGCACAGTATATTTCTGGTGTGTTTCTTTTTTTATTTTTCTTTTCTTAATGTAGTAACAATGAAAATAGCAAATCTTCTGGGGTTATCTTCATATTTACAGAATATGAAGAAGAGTCAGCTAAGTGACTGAAGTGACTCTGCAAATGAAAATATGTTTTGCAGGTATCTTAGCTCTGAGTTCATCTAAAACACTAACAGATTTCCAAAAAAATATGGACACAGTATTAACAACAAACAAAAGCATTCTGCTTTGTAATGATACAGACTTTTTGTTGCTTTTTTTCTGGAGTTCTAGAAGCTGTGGACTGGAATAGGGTACAAACGTGGAAGGTAGAGGCTCCTCATCTTCAACATGATGAACTGAGTTCATGCATGACCTTCAGGTTGAGGCTATATAAATGCCATTCAGCATTAGGCATTAAGATGTGAACAGTCCAGAGAGTTTTTGGATGATTTTCTGGGCAATTAAGTCTACAATCTGCCTAGGAATAATAATGGCTCATCCATGTGCTGTGTGGAGCTTAGCTTGTCACTACTGCTTTTCAGGCACACCTGTGATGCTGTGAGAGGAAAGAGAGGCTGGAGATTAACCTGTCCTTCCCTTTCCCAGAACAAAACATTGCAACCCCTTGGCTTCCTCATCTTGCTGTCCTATTGTGAGTTTCAGAAAACCATGGTGTTCCAAGCTATGACCTGGGATCCCTAGACCTATTCACTGCATTCACTTCTTCCAATGACTTGAGAGCTTGGATATTTCTTCCTGCCATTACCTTACTTTCCTTGTCCTATCACTTCCTGTACATATGTGTCAGAGATCTATCCTATTCCCAGATTTTCCTGGGACCTGGCAGAATGCAAGTCAGGGGTAACAAGAAACTGTATGGGCTATAGGAAAATTGATGGTCAGCTATTCCGTTCAGTGTTTCAAGTATTCGATGCCGTATAGCAACTCATGTGTTTTGGGAGTAGGAGGGCTATGGGAATTGTACTACTTCCTCCTGCTTGAATGTGGTTAGACTAAATCATAGGGCGTAGAGAATGAAATAGCAGCTGTGCTACAGTACTGCACAACAGGAACAGCATCCACAGCTGCAATGCTTGGTTTTGGTGACAATGTGAAAAGTATTGAGACAAGCAGTTTTTGACTCGTTATTCTAAGAATAACCCTGCCCTGCTGATGTACTCTTGGACACAGCACTATTTCCAGAGAGCTGAATTTGAACAAGAAAGCCCAGTGAAAACTAAAATGCTCCTGGATAGGTCAGATCCCAAAAGACATGGTTATTTAAAGATTGACCTTTACAGTTTCAGATCAGAGCCTGCGCTATACTTCAATAACACTCTGGTACTGAAGGCATGATAAAGCTGTTTCTCCTGGATCCGTGCCTCATTAGTTATACTCAGTTTTGCTGTTGACAAATTGGAATTTTGATATAAATGAAGAAGACTTTAAAAATGAGAAAAATAAGAAGGGTAATATGGAGATACTCCCAGCACCTTAATAAGGGGAGAGGTAAAAGGATTCCCTTCATCAATATAGAAAGCTTTGGCATATGATTCCCAGCCCTCTGGAAAGCACCAGCATGGCATGAAAAAAATACAGCTCTGCATCCCATGTTACAGATGACCTATAGTTTCTCCCAGAGAAGGGAGCTGTGTGCAAACAGCAGCACTCCACAGAGTGCAAAAGGTATGTGTGTGGTACTGAGAGCTGCTGTTCAGTCCATTCATATCTGTGTGAGCTGCAGGATTGCAGTTCATTGTGTTATGGCACATCAGAACTCTCCAGAAATTACTTCAATGAGCATCTTTGAGACAGTATACAGGCTGAATATCAGTCCTTCTGGATAGTATAACACTTCTGGATTGTGCAATTGTGTAACTTGCTTTTCTGAAAGAATCTCAGGAATCTATTGTATTTTGGATATCTGGGAATGTACTTATTTTTTTATAATTTTTTTTAAAGACAGAAGTTACTGTCTATTTGCAGTTTAAGTTAACTGATCTTATTCTGATTGTAGGAATGACATGGATACTTATAAGTAACATTAACATTCAGAAGGTCAGAGATGAATGGCTGACATTTGATGGCCTGTTGTTGTTAGTGGGATGTGCATTGAAACATACGATGGAAGACTCAAGCCATCCTTCTGGTCCCTCACTGCCTCTAGAACTGATGTCATTTCAAAGATTTTTTAAGTATAATGTGGGGAAGACAGGATCTTCTTCTGTCTGTTAAGGTGCTTCATGCAAACCTGAGGGAAGATCCAGCCGTGTAGGATCTCCTATGAGGGAGGACAGATGCATCACTCTGTCCATGATACAATGTCAGATAACAGGATTAAGAGAGCTGGGAGAATGCGGGTGTTCCTGGTCTCGCAGCTACTGTAGTTCTATGCTTGATTTCCAGCTGTTAAATCAACACTATGACCTTGGTGAGCATTTTTCCAGTTCTTTTCCATGCAGGATG
>JAVHNF010033721.1:3450-16554 GCA_034783455.1 Micropsitta finschii | reverse complement strand
CCCCTGTGAGTCCCTGCTCGCCTCAGCGGAGCTGCGGCTCCTGGGCAAGGCCTGGCGAGCGCTCGAGGCTCCCTCGGTGGCTCTCCCCGCTCCGAACTGAGGCTTCTGGAGGCGGGGTTTGCCCTAGCTCCAGTGCTGAAGGCTCCTCTGTGGAGCCGCTCACCTCGGGAGATGACCCAAGATGTGAGAACCAAATTAGAACTCAAAATATTAAATCCCAAACCCTGTTCCTAAAGAGCACTTCAAAACCACCAGAACCCGTCTCACACTGTTGCTTTTAGTGGTCTTAGAAGCGCTAGGTACACAACACAGCCGTGTAACTTGAACCCATTTTAAGACAGTGACTTTCAAATCTGACCAAAACTCCTCCTTGCCAGAAGAAAGATATTTAGATTTAAGCAAGATCAGTAGAATGCACAAAAACCACGTGCAAATGTGTATATACAAGGTTTTTTAATACAAAACAATTTTAGGGGAAAATAATGTTTCCAAGAGAATGTATCCAGTGGTTTCCATCTGTCAGTCTGGCCCCTCCTTTCCTTCTTGCTGACTGAACATGTGTTCCTTCCAGCTGGATCTCAACTTGAGAGAGACCCACAGAGCTTACCTCAGAAGGATCTGACTCCCACTGAGAATCTTCAGTGTCCCCTCAAACTGACTGACTTGATGGTTTCTTCAGCTACATCAGCGAGAAGGGGCCTAATTCATACTAAAAATCAACAAACATTCCATGTTCAGTAAACAAAATTATCTTTTGCTTTCTGGGAAGAAAGTTCACAGTAGAAACCAATTATACTTGGGAGCGGAATCTGTTCCCTTTGATGTCAATACGTATTAGCACCAATGGAAAGAGAATTCAGCTTTAGGTTCTTATAATCCTCTCACATATCTGCAGTAGTTGGGAAATAAAGGAAACAAAGTGAACTGCAGCAATGAACCATCACAATGAAAACCAGATAATGTCAGCCACCAGGTAGTACTTGTTCTTGCACAGTGTAACAGGGTACAAGTAATTCATGTTATGAATGAAAACAGTAGGAAGAAAGTTTGGAAGTTTGTTTCTATTCAGTCTTTGTAGGTTTAAAACATATATTGCATACTTTAAAAGATTCCTCAAATTGATGGCATTCATAATTCTGATTGAGAGACAAAGTAATCTTTCTTGACATAAGCTTTCTTCTCCATCCATCAGATAGCAATCAAATTAAAGGAACATCCCTGTAGTCTTGACAAAGTCACTAGGCATGCCTTCAAATCCTCTCACCTTCACTAATTTTTGGTATCCTTTTCTCTTTTAAAGTTAGAACGTGGAAAACAGTTCAGTAATTTAAAAATTATTGTACATTTTAAATTCTCTTCAAGTCTCTGTTACACTTTTTTAGGACAGGGTATGGATGAGTTTTCTCAGAACATGCAAAAAGTGTATTTACATTATATATTTCATATAGAGCAAATACACATTTTGTAAAACAGACAGAAAGGTAAAGGCATGGATTATTTTCCATGTGATTTGCTAACCAAACTTAACAAAAAGCCTCTGTTTCCCTAGCAGTGCTGTCCTCAGGACAGCCTGCCAGCCTGAGAGCCCTATCTTTGAACTCTTTCAGTGAGTCAAAAGAAATCTCATTAAGGACAATTTCTCCCCTTTTACCTGAGGCCGTGTTTGTTTTAGGTAAGTTAAGTTAAAGGAGGGGCTGAAAGATCCAGGCAAGAGCCCAGCCAGGAGGCTTCAGACCATCAAATGCCATGGAGGGTACAGCTGCAAGTCTTCTGCTCCAGACCGCAGTGCAATGTGTCTGTCATCCCTCCCAGGGCACCCAGCAGCAGCAGCAGCAGCACCCACCACCCCGGCCAAGGGGGCACCCAGAGAGGTAAGGCAGGCACAGGGAGATCTTTTTTCAGCAGCTTCCTTTCAAAACTGACTGTAATTTCAGCACTGAATAGACGGAAAATAATTTCCAATTTCAGAAGGGCAAAATGTTTCTGAAAATGTTTCACTTGGAACAGGTATTTTATTTGTTTTGCTGTTATTTCATCCTTTTCAGTCAAATATTTCAGAACTTATAAATGGAAGTAAATGAAAATTAAGGTTGTGATAACAAATTATTGTTGTATTGTTAACAAAATATTGTTATTATGTTTATTTGTCCTTCATATCTTTCCCCAACTGTATGGATCTGTTACACAGCAGCAGAGGTGGAAAGCAGTGTTAAAAAGAGCACCCTTAATTCTAAGTGCCTGCTGCCAAACAAGAGGCATATGTAGCATCCATCACTGCACATGCTCTCTTAAACTAATTAGATCAGATTGCCCATGTCAGCTGAATGCTGGAGCTGCTTACTCAATAAATAACCAGCCACTCAATGCCAACATGGAATCTGTATTTAGACAGTCTGGCAGAGAGGGAGGGATACTTTTTATTTTGTAGCAGTGCTGCATAAATAAAAAGATTTCAGTATTAATTACATCATCATTTGGAGTTCAATGCAGCTGCTTTGAGTTTTGAAATAACACCTTAGTTAAAAATGTGCAAGCAATTGTCTAGTTTGTTTAATCACTGCGGACAGAAGAGAGAATAATATTGCCACAGAAATCAGATTTACCTAATCAAAATGTGTTGAAAAGAAAAAAAAAAAAATCACACTATTTCAAAAGATGCCAGCAGAAATCTAACAAAAGAAGCTGTACTGAATGGATATTTCCAAAAGAATTAACTGTAGGAGCACTACTCTATCTTAATCTTTCAACAGCCCTGCCTTATGGAGGCCCTGGATGCCCACAGCCAGAGACAGTGAGATGACAGAGAATCAACAAATGGTGAGATTAAATTCTGAAAAAAATAACCTTTATAGAAACCAGCTGCAGAAATTGAAATTATTTGAACGCAGGAAGTGATCTGAACCTTTCTTCAGTGTTAGGAAATATGGTTCAAATTAAAGTGTTCTGAACATGATAATGGCTAAGAGTATCTCTAGTTTTGTATCACATATAGAATCACTATCAGTTCTTAAAGAGCTGCAGAAAGCGCTGCTTAGTCAACTCTAATAGCAGTTTTCATTTGCTTAATTATAAAAAATAACAGTATCTTCAGTTTGAAATTTCCAGGCCTATTCTGCAGTGGTATTCTGTGTATAGGGGCAGTTGATATGAAAATGACTTTAAGATGAATTTTTTAAAAAATGGACTTTCAGGTGCACAATTTCATTGATTGGTTTTTATTGGCAGGATACTGCTATAGCTAAACCAGCTAGGAAATGAACACGGAATTGGATTTTAAAGCAGCTTTTAATTGCCAAGAGCCTTTGAAAGGCACTGTGATTGTTATTTATTCATGCAGGAAGAACTGTTAGGCTTAAAGAACAAAAATAGAGATTGAAGCACATTCAATCTAGGTCCCAAACTTTAAAAACCTATTGAAATGATGCTACTCCCCTGCTTAGTTTTAAGCACCTGAGTAAGTTTTTGCAGCATTTGATACACAGTTACATCTTCAACTTTTTACCAAAGGCTCAGCATATTAAAGTCTCCCTAGTGCAAGTTTTTTAAAATTCCAAATTTCTATTATATTCTAGCACCTGCAGCACCTCTTTCCCTTGTGCGTTTTATCTGCTGATGATGGAGATTGTAACTATACTGATCTGAAGGAGTGACTTACTCCTCCCTGCAGGTGCCTTAGGAAAGCCTAAGGAAAAATGCCCTTCCCAGCAGTGTTCCAAGTTTTGCCAGAGACACTTGTAAACTGCTGTGGATAAAAGGAGTCTGACTCATGACAGCACATGCTTACAGGGAAGATTTCAAGAAACTAAGGTCTCTGAAACCAGGAAGTTGTGATTTATTACTGAGGTTATGGTTTTGGAGAAAATTTTATTCAACCAGCTCAAAAAGTTTTAATTTGCACTTGGGATTCCGCCCACCTGAGTGAGAAAAACAAACCACATATGAAGTTGGCCACATTCGTGCTCACAGGGTGGCATTGTTTCAAGCCAAGCTTAACTGTAACAATTGGTTTCAATTTTTTAACATTTCTCCTTCCTGCCAGAAGCTTCTCAGATCCTTCTCAACTCCACTTTATGGCACATCCACACTGCTCCAGCATCCTAGATGTTTCTGTAGCTTGGGACCTAATGAAGACTGAAGGAGGGCTTTAGGAAGCCCTTATGTTTTTTAACTGGGTCACAGAAGAGAAAAGATGCTCAGATACTTTGTGTAGGGTGGGAAGAGTTGCTAATGCAAACCTACACCCCCCAGGTATGGAAGGCAAGTATCTTCAGCACTGTTACTGAGGTTTCTAGCAGGTGGCCTTCAAAGATGGATTGAACACAATAGTTTGCTAGTTAGTTGCATCCTGGCTGCTGTTATTTTCTGCAGTGCATACATACAAATGCCAATGCTTTACAGATCAGTAGACACTCCAAACACTGGAGTGAAGCAAACAGAAGTTTCAATATCCTCTGTGTAGTTACAAAAAATAATGTTTAAGACTATACATATAAGAATCTAACCTGAGAAACTGATTCAAGAGAAAAGTGATAAAATATAAAACTACTGCTAAAAAAGAAAATTATATTACCTCTATTGCCCAGAACATGTGTTACAATATTCCCTATAGTTACCTACACATAATATTTTTTTCCTTGTATAAAAGTAACATTTTTCCTACTACCCAAATTCAGTTATATTATTTATGACCAAATAAAAACCACAAAGTAATTTAAATTTACTACTGTGTATCTACAACATGACATAAATGAACATTTTCTGCTGTAGAGAAACTGAGTTAGATGTTGTAATTGGCTTTTATTAGAGTTGCTTTCCAGAAATGGTCTATTTTAGCATGAGAAGAAAAAGCATACAATGTGTCTTTAAACAATATTATTATGTATAGAGATATTAGAAAATAATATATACTCCAAAGAGAAGAGAGTAAAAAATACAGGTCAATAAAAATGGCTGTTTTGATTTTAATGTAAATATGAAAGGAGAAAAATGGTATTTAACACAGACATTATGATCACATCTACAGTGTTCAGCCAGATCAGGAGTCCATTTTACTTAGTACTGTGGAAACAAAGTAAATAAGTCTCCTGATTAAATACAAAAAAACCCTTAAGCAAAAACCTAATAGCCTGAAGACAAATCGTTTTGGCTGCAAGACAAACAGGTGGATATGAGAGCAACAAGACAACATAAAAGGTAAAGATAATTCTGTAAGATCCCTTGCTCAGTCCATAGCCTGGGGCTTTTTGTGGCCCACCAAAATATACATGCTGAAGCCTACTTCCACTGAAAGACAGATGAATTACTCTGACATTAGCAAAAGTCATCTTTGCTTGTAGTAGAGTGGATCATTTCTCGATTCTGTTCAACAGTTCTACTACAGCAAAGCTAAATCTCTGTATTTCATGCAAGATCAGGTTGATAGGAGGAAAAAAGAAGTCTTTTCATTTTAAGATATGGAAGAAAATACATGCCTAGAAGAGGACCCTAGAAAGGGCCTTGTGATTTTGGGAGATGTTTTCAGGTTTACAATCCTAACAGGACTTATTAACATTAACAATTACAAATTATTGAGTTTTATTCTAACCTTAATTTGAATTAACTTATTTTGATCTAAATTAAAATCTGATACTTAAAACATATGTTTCTACCTTCCCTATTGTGTCATAATGCTCGCTTTTTATTGCTTGTTGCATAGAAATACGAGATGCCAAGTGTCTCTTGATTTTAACTGTTTGGACTCTTTAACGTGCTCATGTAATCTTTGGTTACAATTAAGCTTGAACATTCAAAGTCCAAACTATGGGTCAATGTAGTTAAGAGGTATTTTATAAAACTCTCTTGTAGTTTAACTCCAGTTGGCAGCTAAGTACCACACAGCTGCTTGTTCACTGCAGCTCTCCCACACCCTCTCCGGTGGGATGAGGAGAATAAGAAAAAAGCTAAAACCTATGGGTTGAGATAAGAACAGTTTAGTAATTGAAATAAGATATAACAACGATTATAATAACAATTGTAATGAAAAAGGGGACAATGAAAAGGGAAAGACAAAAATAAAACTCAAGAAAGACAAGTAGATGCACAGTACAATTGCTTACCATCCACTGACTGATACCCAGCCCAACCTGAGCAATGATTGGCCCTTCCTGGTGTATTCCTCCCAGTTTATATACGAAGAATGATGTTCTATGGTATAGAATATCCCTTTGGTTAGTTCAGGTCAGCTGTCCTGGCCATGCTCCCTACCAGCTTCTTGAACTCCTCCTTACTGAACATGAGAAAATAAAAAAGTCCTTTACTTACAGTAAGCACTACTTAGCAACAACTAAAATATCAGTGTGTTACCAGCATTATTCTCATACTGAAGCCAAAATACATCACTGCACCAGCTACTAGGAAGAAAATTAACTCTATCCCATCTGAAATCAGGACAAACCCTAACTTCCCATTCCTCTAAACTGACTGAAAATATTTTTTTCCTTTTGCCAGTCACTGAACTTGCATTTGGTGGTGTTATTAGCTCACCAGTTACTACAGTATTCCATAAGAACTTCAGCAAAAAGTACAGCTTCATGGCGCATAAGATGTACAAGCTCAAATCCTTTGATAAATGTGCAACTATTGGCAGACTGTGGACACATTTATTCTCTGAAGTACATTTAGCCAAGTAAAACCACAAGCAGCACATAAAAGAAAAAAGAAAAGGCAAAGTTGCTGTAGAATTTTATAGTTAGCTGTAGAAATAAAAAGTGAAATCTTCATTTTTAGTCTGTTCTAAGTAATAAATATGTCTCTTTACAGTCAGAACTGGATGATCAACTAGCAAATTTTAGATCAAAAGGAGCCCTGGGATTTCAACATCCAGTGAGGTGAGTTAAATCCTATCACCAGATACAGGGAAAAGTGACACCTTCCAAGAAAAGGTCTATTTCTTCTCAGGAGAAGTATTAGCTTGTCCCTGGAGTATCTCTTTTCAATAATGGAGTTTATCTACTCACCAGACTCCATGGATTTTTTTATCACTCCATGAGGACTGAAGCTCAGGCTGAACAGAACCTGAAACATGGTAAAAATAAAAATAAGAAAAAAGTAATCTGGAAAGAAATAATGTTCTTCTGCCTCACCTAATTTATATTCACATTTCTTAATATGATAAGAAGCCTACAAAGCCCAAATAATTAATGTGAGCAGCTGCTAATGGAATGTGACTTGTTATAGGTCTGTGTCTTGAGGTTGCTTAAACTTGCTCTTGAATAAAAGTTGAATTGCAGGTGAAACTTTTCCTATGCTTGGGGTATTTATAAGGGTTTCCACTAACATTTGGATTCTTTAAGTCTTAATTATGTAGAAACTCCTGATTTAGACTTTTAGTTTAGAGGAGGAAAATTAAGAGTATCCCTCTTCTTTACATGCACTTGTAAACAAGTTGTAGAACCTTAAAATATGTGTGACCTTTATCACTGTCAAATTTAACTGAAATAGGGCCAAAGTGGATAGCTATGCACACAAAAATGCATATGTGTACAGACCACGTAAGTTTTGCTTTAGTGAGAAAGCTGGTGAAAACCTGAAATGTAAATTAAGACGTTTATGATTTCAGTACAAAACAATAAGAATTTTGAAAGAAATCTCTCTCAGTGTATACCTTCTCCTCCATCTGGAGACAGAAAATTTGCTAAGATCAACTGCTGTGCAATGGGCAGCTCACCCCAATCTTAACCTGGTGTCTTATTCCAGAATCCCAAAACATCCCTCAAACTTCCCCCATTGCATTGAACACTTCCATTGTGAACTGTGCTAAAACCCAAACCAAACAATCTCATGCATGCATCACTGCCCTGGCAACACTATATCAGGGTGGGACCTTAGATAAATCCAGTACGCAATATGCCCAAAGCAACTAAGATAACTTAAAAATCAACATTACCTTTTAGTTAGCAACTTTATTTTGAGAGACAAGAAACTCTAGGATTTTTCTCTCTCCAAAGAAAGATAAAAATAGACTTTAACATTCAGGCTAGTTTAGCTTAGCTGCGAAAGCATCACATAGTTTTACTTTTTTTCTTAAAATGTGTTTTCTTACTAGACTTTATTTGCCCAAGTCCAAATCCCAAAAGTTTCTTAATAACATCGGAGAGAAGGTTCTGGCAAGTTTTCCAGTACAAGCCACAATTCACTTCTACAATGATGATGCCGACTCCGAGGAAGAAGAAGAAGAAATCAGTTCAGCCTAAGAACGAGCAGTGGGTCAGCCTTGACAAACACAAAATAAAAATGAAAAAATTCAAAAGATAAAAAAAGAACTGTCAGAAACATACCAACATCTGACCAAACAAAGAAATACATCAAAGCTTAAACTATTTATAACTATCCTGCCAAGAAGAATGAGTCAATGCAACTGGAAACTAAGAGGAAATCCTTTTGTGTTTTCAGAGACTTTTAAAATAAAACCCTGAAGCTGAACAGAAGATTATAAGGTTTGAATTGAGTTGGTTTTAGTAACAGGGATTAAAGAACATTAAGAGCACTGAACTTAATTACTCACTATTTTTTACATTGCAGTCCTGATAAAATGAAAATAGAATTGATTATGGGGCAAAATAATAACATGTACAGAGCCAAGATAACCCAAAAGCTTTGAAACACAGTGTTTGAATCTAAAGAAGAAACTATTTAAAATACAACGACTATTGCTTATTAGCTCTGGGGGAACGCTGATTCTGACATCAGGTTCCTCCCTGTCATCAAAGAAGTGCCTTAGTGTCAGTCAGAAAAAAGTCATTATTAAAAACTATGAACGATATGTTAAACCACTATGTGCTACCTTTTTGTCTTCACCAAAATATTCAAATCTTATTTCTATAGGTTAGTGCGCTTGAATCTATGATTTTAATATAATTGACCTACTGCTCATTCTCATCTGGTGAGGCTTAAATATGTATCCTACCACCTTGATATTTCTTTTAAATTAATGTTCAGGAAGACTTAAGTTACTGATTTTCATAATTATCTACAGTAAATGTAGACACATTTATTCCAACACTGTTATTTCACTAGCAAAACCTGCTTTTTCAGCACAGTTTGTTTCATTCAGAGGACTGGTATAACCTGGTCCAGTTAACCTTTTGTTTGCATAAATTGTGTATGCTCAGAGGTTTTGCCAGTACTTGTCTTGCTGTGCCAGCATTTCTTATTTAGCTCAAGGATTAGCTACTTAGCCCTGCTATGTTTCAATAATTATTATGCTTCAGGTATCTTATCTCTAACTAAACTCCCTCCATAGTTTCTCCAGAGACAAGGCAAAGGCAGAATCCAAGATTCTTGATCTTTTCTACACTACTGCTGGTAGGTCAGATGGCCATCAGAGCCACTTACCCTGTGTGTCAGGTCTTCCTCTCAGTACAATGAGCTATCAAACAACGTGATAGTGTTTTAAATTCTTAGCATACCAAATTCAGATTCCAAATGAATATATTTGAATAGAGGATTTTTTTACAATTTTAATTTACATACTAAAAAGTAGATATATTAATTAAATGTACACAAGAAGACAACATCCTATAACATACAAAATTACACAAACCAGTTGAAATTATAAACCCTGGTGTGATACACGAAAATTCAGCTTTCACATTTAACCTATTCACCATCTCCGTATCTTCATGTCCAAACATATGGAACTAAAATACAGACATTTTAAAGGTCTTTCACTTCTCTCATACAGCATACTAAAATTACTTATGCCCCAGCTTCATCATTATTCAATCTGTAGCACAAACAGAAAAGCATCAATGATCACTTAACAGGCTGGTGATGACATATTCTATACAGCAGTCAAATTATTGTACAGAGAGCCTCAACTTCTTCCTTGCAAGAAGCTCTCGTCTCCATCAGTGCTCAGATGAGTTCACTCCCAACATTTGGTGTTCCATGCTCACCTTAGAGGTCTGAACAGGGCTTTTTCTTGCCTCTTAAGATACCTGTGCAGCTGTGCTGCCATATTAATCTGTGCTATGCCACAAACCAACCTGGTTACTGCTGAATTTCTCAGGCCTTCGTTGAGGATTACTGGAACCTGGAGGGATATGTTGAAGCAACCAACTCCATGCCCTGTGGAAAAGGCAGTTACCACACAATCCCCACAAAGCACAGTGCTCCCCAACACAAAACAGTGAAGAGCCATTTGCCTTACACAGACATTGTCACCATTTAGGGATGCATTATAAAGGAACAGGCTGTAGGTTCTTTCTTGCTAATCCTTACCTTTCTGTTGAGACCATGCTGCCTCTTACCTCCTCCTTTATAGCTTCAGTGCCTGCCCTGCAGATGCCAAGCAGTGGGCTGTGGTTCCATCTTTAGAAAACACCAGTTTTCTAACTATTTCTGTCCAGTGTATGCTTGTGGACACAGATGCATGGCAAGAGCAGGTGTTACTACTGTTGTGGGATAGCAATGAGGAACTAACAGCTGTAGGAACACATGACATAAATGGAGGCCAGCTTCAGCTGCAACTGAGACTGATCTTCCTGCATTTAGGAGAGATTTTTTGAGCTGGAGGGATAAGTATCAACAGGTGGAACTATGTGCTGATATTGAGGACAGGTTATTAACTCTAGGCAGCTGGTGGTTAACCAGTCTGCACCAGCAAGTGGCTCACTGAGATGTGCAAAAAAGCCTCCTGGACTTGCTGACAGCAGCATGGCAGAACACTGTCAGGTCCTAAGTCAGTTTTTTGGTTGATGAAGCCTTCTGAGTATTTTGAGAAATAGAAAGCACTGCCTTCAGTGTAATAACAATTTTCTAGGAGTGTTGGTCAGTCAGAGCAGCTTCCAGTGAGGTAACTAGTAAAACAAGCAGTGCAAGAACACAAGATACAGTGTAGACCGTGGCCGCACATACTAACAGAACCACATAAGTACTGGATAGAGCATCTTATTCCAAGTTTCTTGGTAACATGTTCAGGCAGAATCTGAACATTTTTAACTCGTTCAGAATTTCCAGATACTGCAAATCCCAGACAAGTGGCCACTGAGAAAGTGCAGATCAGCTACCCAGAATGAGAGTGACAAGTCTGCTGTATCTTGGAACATATCTGACATGAATGGAATAAAGAGGGGGGGAAGGATGATCAAGTACATAGATTACACAAACAACAAAACAGATCAGAACTTTTCAGCCTGGAAGATGTGACTAAGTATATCAAGGCCAGGTTTGAGCCATACAGCTTTGAGCAACCTGGTCTAGTAGAAAGTGTCCCTGCACATGGCAAGGGATTGGAACTAGATGATATTTAAGGTCCCTTCCAGCCCACGGAAACCACAAACCATTCTATGATTGTGATTCTATGATAAACATAGTCTATACTATCTTGAGTGGCTTGGAGAGAATGATTGAACATGAAGTTTTAGTAGTAAGAAGCAAGTTCAAAACAAAAGCAAATAATACTTAACCCAAATTGTGATTACGCTGTGATGTTGTTGAAACTGAGTTTATCTACTTATAAAAAGTAAATTTAAGATTTTCATGAGAAAAATATATAAAGATGCAACATCTGGTTCAGAAGTTTCATATTGTTGCAGGCTGGGGAAGCATTCTGGGGAAAGATTACTATCTTCTTTCTCTAATCTTTGCTCTTACTATTATAGCAGGCACCATTAGCCAGTGTTGGAGGCAGGATATTAGCTATATTTATCTTTGGTCTCCCATGAAACAGCCATTTTAATATTCACAAACGGGCTACATCCCTGATGCATCAGATGTAGATTTAAGGACATAAGCGAATGCTGTTAAAAATCCACACCTCTGGAACAGAAAAAACTATCTTAATAAAAGTGTGTTCTTTAAAGCAGTAGAACAGACACTGTTATTAGAAAAATACTGTTGGATAGCGGATGACAATACTGCCAAAGGCTGTTAGAAATATTCAAACAAATCACCTTGCACATCTGCTGAAGTCTGACAACACTGCATTGGTCTGAACTGATTCTATTTCTCAGTTTCTCCTACACATTCTGTTTGGCTTCCCCTGTAACGTCAAATTCCATTTCAAATTAAGGTAACATTACTGTACTATTTACCTGACTGGCAATATTTAACTGCAATCATTAGGCGAAGCCAAACCTGTATTCTCCTTTTCCTGTCAAGCCAGACTTTTTTTTTTTTTTTTGGTGTTTTAGGTGGTAAAGGAAGGAGTGACATGAAAGTGGTTTGCTGCATTTCAAAGCTCCCTGTGTGCCGAAGAGGCACAGCACCAGCTTTCAGTCCTGGGTCCTTGGATGTGGGATCAGAGGGCAAACGTACATTCTCTAAATTGTCTGCTGCTGTACGCCTGAGAGCCGAGTGACAGAGATTCCCTTCATTTGGTGTTTTAGGTGGTAAAGCAAGGAGTGACATGAAAGTCTCTTGCTGCGTTTCAGATCTCCCTGTGTGCAGAAGAGGCACACCACCATCTTTCTGTCCTGGGTTCTGTGATGTGGGAGCAGATGGCAAACCTACATGCTTTACTCACTCTGCTGCTGTACGGCTGAGAGCCGTGTGACAGAGGTTCCATTCATTTGGTGTTTTAGGTGGTAAAGGAAGGAGTGACATGAAAGTATTTTGCTGCATTTCAAAGCTCCCTGTGTGCCGAAGAGGCACAGCACCAGCTTTCTGTCCTGGGTCCTTGGATGTGGGATCAGAGGGCAAACGTACATTCTCTAAATTGTCTGCTGCTGTACGCCTGAGAGCCGAGTGACAGAGATTCCCTTCATTTGGTGTTTTAGGTGGTAAAGCAAGGAGTGACATGAAAGTCTCTTGCTGCGTTTCAGATCTCCCTGTGTGCAGAAGAGGCACACCACCATCTTTCTGTCCTGGGTCCTTAGATGTGGGAGCAGAGGGCAAACGTACATGCTCTAATTGCTCTGCTGCTGTACTGCTGCGAGCCGTTCGACAGAAGTTCAATTCATTTGGTGTTTTAGGTGGTAAAGCAAGGAGTGACAGGAAAGTGTGCTTCAGCGTTTCAAAGCTCCCTGTGTGCAGAAGAGGCACAGCACAGCTTTCTGTCGTGGGTCCTTGGATGTGGGAGCAGAGGGCAAACGTACATGCTCTACGTTGTCTGCTGCTGTACGG
>JAVHNF010033698.1:0-18794 GCA_034783455.1 Micropsitta finschii | reverse complement strand
TCTTTGGAGGCTCGTTGTGACGGAAGCCTGCAGAGCTGTTGCTGCTGGCCCCCATGTGAAGCGCAGAAAGCACACGTGTGTGCATGCTTACCAGCTGCAGAAAGATGGGGGGGGGGGGGTGTCTCTGCACCAGGATGTGGTTCATGCAGGTTTAGTTGCACGTTTGCTGCTGCATGGACTGTGCTGACAGAAGTTTATGGAAGAATCAGGGTGCTCTTAACAGGGCTGTGAAAGGAAAGTTCAAAGTGAATGAGCAAGGAATAGCTCTGTGAGAGCAACAGGGCATTGCGAAAGCCTGGCCTTCACTGCCTCTGGCACCTCAGGAGAGTTGGCTGAGATGAGAGTAAGGCTACAGCAGCATCCATGGGTTCAGCCTGGCTGGGTGTTGTGTGGAGATACAGACCACTACAAGCTGCAGCCACAGCTTGCTCTCGGGCCGCTTACTTCATAAATGGGGACCAAGGTCTTCAGGAAAACAGCATTAGGCTGGCTCTGGTTGCAGCAGTTTGGAGGGAGCTATGAGCATTAAACCTGAGAGGCCTTACGGGTGTCTCATTTTCCAAAACTGAAACAGTTGAATCACTTGAAGGTGTCTCAGGCTGCCAGCTCTTCCATGTGGCACCCAGAATCACCGGCTACTTCTTAAAATCATGTCTGCACATGGTCTGTAACATATCAGTTCTTCTGTGTAAACACGCGATGAAGTTTCCTCCCTGCCCTTGCACTCCTGGCTTTTGCTGTAAGGCTGTTTCCCCATTACTCTTCATATCTGTCAGGATGCCTTATCCTGTGAGCCGCCTCTTCTAGAGGATTTTCAGAGCTCTCCTCATTCCACTTCTCAATTCCATCTGCTCCTTAGGCTCCGTAGGCTGAGCGTTAAATCTTCCTCCATTGCACACTGCTGCCCTGACTCTCCATTTGTCTTTTTTGAACCTGTGCACCCGTCCAAGTCCTAAAGCTGGCCAACGAGGAGGACACGGGCGAGGGGCACGGCCCCAGCCCCGAACTGGGGCGCAGTGGGGACCCACGGAGAGGTTGGATGCTGGTGGTGGGCAATGGGGGTGGGGGGGGGGTGTCCATCAAGGGGAGGTTGTGGGGTGGGGATGGGGCTCGGGGCTTGGCTCGTTCCTGGTCTTCTCCTGCTCTACAATACAGGCATAGGAACAGAGGAAGCAGATGTTGAGACTGAGCCAGGTCTGAGGTTGGCAGAGTGACGCCTGCAATGAGAGCAAGAGAAAAAAAGTGGAGTGGTATTAAGATAATCAACAACCATATTCTTGGGGGCAGGGAGGAGATGAAGTCATAAACTGTTAGTCTGAAACTCAAGGGAGGGATAAAGTGAGACACAAGGAGCTGATGGGCCAGATGATGGTTGGCGACAATGCAATTTGGCAACAGAGAAATAGTAACCCTTATCTTGATTCAATCGTTTGATCTGATCTTGTGAATAGACTGATGTACAAGAAAATTGAGTACATGATGAATGATGATGATACAAAAGAATCAGATGGGTCTTAACACAGCTATTACTACAGCGGCCAAACAGAGGTGTGGAGGTCTGCAAAGCAAGGAAGATAAAAACCAGAAACTGAAACAGGCTGGCTAATGACAAGACACTGGATAGACAGCCTGAGGAGAGCAAAGCAGAGGTGAGAAAATGGGGTACAGTACTGTTCAGAGACTGAGGAATGGGAGAATTGGAAGTGTCAAGGCTAGCAAAGCTCCACCTTGCTCTTTTAACTACAAGATATGGAGAAGCACCTCAGCCATAGGATCTCCAAGAACAAACAAGGCAGCAGTGGACAGTACACTTCTCTTACTTTCACATCATTTTTTTGCACTAGTGGAAGACTGGGAGAGAGGAAACACATTTTCTGCTTTCTCCTTCATCTTATGCTCCTCTGTTCAATTCTTTTTAATATGCAACTTCTTATGAAAAGTGGCACAAAGGACTAGCATATTTCCTTGCACAGATTTATAGAGTGCAACATACCTGAGGTGTGCCTGAGAGCTTTGTTGCTGCATGACTTGAGACTTTCTAGGGACCCTGAGAACTTGGTCCTTCTGCTCATAGAGCACAGACACCAGGACTAAAGGTACCTGGTTAATTAAGCTGCTGCACTCCCACAGAATAAAGGATAGAAATTTGCTCCCAGATGTTAGTCAGATGATTTACTGACCAAGTTCTAAATTCGTGAAGGGAAGTGACTGCATCAGTTGCTGCATTCTGACATAAACCAGGAAGGTGGTGGGGCTGCTGCAGCAGGGGTCACCAGTGCCACACATCTTTGGCAGTGCTAGATGATGCATAGTTGGCACTCTTGTGAGGGTACTGGTGACATTCATGTTTGTAGCTTCAGGCTCACAAGGATCAGGCTTTGCACTACCAGTAAAGAAAAAGAACAGGTTTTCTGTAACTGTTTATTTTGTGTTCTATGTTTTAAATATTTATGTCTCAGTTAAAATTCAATAAAATATTAAATATGTGAACCTGTTTGTACTATAAGAATATTTGAACAAGGTACTCTATTTATCAAAGCCTTGTGCAACAGGTATTGCACCTACAGCTGATGGCGTTGTCAGACCAGACCTCCCATATTACTCAGATACTAATGAACATGCCTTTATGCGTTAGGCCACTCTCTGTCAGATACTTATCAACTCCACTCCTTTTTATTCTGTAAGTGCACTACAGAAAAACCCACCCCAAACCCAACAGCTGTAATTCTATGTTTACTTACCTCACATCACACAGTTCATAGTATATGTTTCTGCTCTCATCCTTGATGTAAATGGCCACACTGGGTGATTCCAGCATTTTCATCGATAGCTGCTGGGGGAAGGCACTTACAAAAAGGGCACGAATTGTATCTGTGCTTGTGATTTCATTCGGCATCCTCAACTGCTTTGTCTCATCTCCATACTGAAGATATAAAACACCTACAAGCAAAATATGATAGCACGTTACATATTCTTAAGTGCATAGTAATGATCTGGGTTTCAAAGTCCATGTGAAACACTGACCAAGCCCATGAGAAGAGAAAAAACAGCTCACATTCTTTACTCATAAATCACATACAACATTTTCCTTTTCAACACACTATTGGCATAGAGCACAGAAAAGTGATACGGCTGTACCTTGATAAATATGCTTGCCCAGTACTGCACTTTGCTGAGAAGCCTGTTCTTTGGTTAGATCAATCTGAAGTTTACCTTAACAAAGCTAAGGGAAAATCCCAAATACACCAAGTCTGCTCTGTAGTGGAAGGTGTTAGTAAATCACAAGGTACTTTTCTTTAAAGCAGCTGAGGAAGAATTTTATTCTCTTATAGCAACCAGTTTTCTTTAAACATAAATTGCACATTTTAGCCTAACACCCAACAATATCCCCCAAAACCAGATTTGCATTTTAGCATGAGGAATTTTATATTCACAATTCAATATGCATTATCTCTGAAAGCACACTGTGCGCTTTCTGGGCCATCTCAGGTGTCTCTGTACAGCACTGCATTGTGCCAGTTAGAAAGGCCTTCACTCTCTTGCCATCCGTAAGAGTTGGAGCACGTATAGCTTTTATAGTGGTGTAAAAAAACAATGAAATGGCAGATCACAGAATCAAGGGATGGATGAGGGTGGAAGGTAGCTCTGGAGGTCATCTGGTCCAAGCTTCCCACTCAAGCAGGGACACTGACAGCCACTTGCCCAGGTCTGTGTCCAGACAGTTTCTGAGTATCTCCAAGGAAGGAGAGCCCACAGTCTCTCTGGGAAAACTGTGCCAGTGCTTGGTCATCCTCACAGTGAAGAAGTGTTTCTGAATGTGAAACCTCACATATTCCAGTTGGCCCTCACTGCCTTTGGTCCTGTCTCAGGGCACCACTGAAAAGAGCCAGTCTTCTTTGCACCCTCCCTTCAGGTGCTTTTATACATCGATTGAAATCCCTTCCCCTGAGCCTTCTTTTCTTTAGGTTGAACCATCCCTGCTCTCTCAGCTTCTCCTCTTAGCAGTGATATTCCAACCAAGTGAATCATCCTTGTGACTCTTCAGTGGACTCTCTCTTGTATGTCCCTGTCTCTCTTGTACCAAGAAGCCCAGAACTGGACACAGCACTCCAGGTGTGGCCTCACCAGTGCTGAGTAGAGGGGAAGGATCACCTCCCTGCCCTGCTGGCAAAACTTTGTCTAATGCAGCCAAGGATACCACTGGCCTTTGCTGAAATGGCACATTGCTTAGTGTCCACCAGGATCCCTAGATTCCTTTCTGCCAAGCTGCTTTCCAAATTGGTTGCCCCCAGTATACATTGGTGCATCCACTTTGCAGACATTCAGCAGCCCAGAATGAGATGGAAGAGAAAACATGTAGAAAAGACAGTAAAAATACTACTGAAGTTTGTATTTCCACCAGCTGTCTGAGAGGTACAACCAGAGAAAAATAGCTCAAGACCTATCTAACCATTGGAAAGTATTTGGAAAAGGCAAACAGTATCAGATCTGCTCAAGAATTAGTTATTACAGAAACATCTACACCAAATTCTGGCAGTTTTATCCCACCTGAACTGGATGTTGGATGTTGCTAGTCACACAATGGCAGAAGGACAGCACTCAAGCTGAACTAACTGCTGAAGTCTTTATTACATTTTTAGGCAGACTTTGGAGCATGAGGAGTTTCTGCGCTGCCATACCTTTGCATGTACAATAATCAACAATGGTAGGCTAAAATTAGGCAGAATATTTTACATATGCACCATATGATGTTCCCTGAGGGTCAGGGAACCCTAACCCCCCCTTCCAATACAAACAGGAGGTTTGAGAACAAAAGGTTCATCACCAAATCTCAGCAAATCACAAAACTTAGATGGTAAGTCAGTGATTCTCACTTGAAAGTCATCAGCAATGGCATGGGCAGTTCACACTGCTGAGATACAAACACTGAACAAAAGCGATGGGAAAAGCTAAGGTCCTAGAATATAAAGGCATTTAATGAAAATAAGTCATTTTAATCTAAAATGAACCCTCTTTCTCCTTAGACTTCAGTATTTTTGCCCCTGTGTTATCCATAATTGCTGGAGAGGAATAAGCACCTACATAGTCAAATGTTCCTACAATCAGTGGGTAGATAATTGTGCTTGCGCTTAGGAATGGAAGATGTTAATTTTTCTGAATAGTAAACAGACTACTTAACACTACCTAACTATTATTTGTTATTAGGCTGCTTTTATAAAATGAAGCTGTTAACATCATTTCTCTACTATTATGAAGAGCTGATAGTTCTTCTTTCACTCAGATTGCAATCAGACCTTTAATGAATTCTACTCCAAACTTCCATTTTATTTTGGCTGGAAAAATTGTTTCAGACCGAAAAGTAACTAGTTTTGTTTCAGAGACTGAGGAGAATTTTCCTACACATTTTATTTTTAATGCCATTATTTAATGAGTTCCAAATATTTTTTCTTTTTTGTTTGTTTTAATTTGATGTCATTTATTTCTGTATTTCTTCTGGGTAAAAATTGGCTTTTTAGTGCTCATTCAAATATTCTATGTAGCCGAATATTCATTAGAATTCAGAAACTAACTACATTTGTAAAAAAATCTAAGTACGCATGGTTTAGTGTGAGGTGTTCCTGACCATGGCGGGGTTTTGGAACTAGATGATCTTAAGGTCCTTTCCAACCCTAACTATTCTATGATTCTATGATTTTAAATGATTGTGCTTATTTCACTGTTTCAAGATGTGCAAAGCCATATTCATTTTTTATGATACCTTTCAGTTCCTAGGAAGAACATATGGAACCTTCCATATATTGGCATTTGAAACTTTTTGGGGTTAAATGGCAAAAAATGATTTTTTGGCCTAAATTACAGACTTTGAATATCAGGTTTACAGTTGTGTGTGACTCTTTTCTGCCCAGTTTAAAAATTAGTGTGGAATTCAAAAAATGCTCTTTTTGCATTTCAGGCCACTAAACCCATGCTGAATATTGAGCTACTGAAACCATTAATAAAAGAGAAATAGTAGAGTCAAAAAATGTTCCTTGTACAGAAGTCTAAATCATTTCAGGACAGTTTTGACTCTGCCTGTCTTCCAATACTCCCACAAAATATTGATCCAAAACAAAATTACAGTTGTCTTTGGGTATTGAATTTTTGAAGCAAATATTCATGTTATCCAAAAAGATCATGCCTTAAAATAGACAGCTTTAACATAGAATTCAGAGAAATATTTTGGCCACAGTCTCACTGTAGAGGAAAAACACATTTTCAAAGACATAATAAATTCTTTTTTCCTTACTCTCCCTTAAATCACATGCCCTTAAAAAATACTACTGCCTTTCCTCTTGACTTGTTTGATCTGTATCATGATATAGCAATGCTTTAGGGCATTTCCTATTTGACAAAACTAACTGCTCTCTTCTAAAAATCCTGTTTCAGCATGACAGAATAAAGAGACTCAAAATCCATTATTTTAAGTCATTGACATTATTTTTCTCCCACACACTGCCTGGCTGAAACTCTGAACACCAGCAATACTCACAGGCCCGGCTTCATGGAAGCTGCTGGAGCTCTGAGGTTTGTTTTACCTTCAGCTGAAAAATTACTCCCATGGAGAGTTAAAGCAAGAAGAAATAGAATATAACTCAGGCATAGCTTTTGTTAGGGCACAGTACATATGCCAGTAATGCTGCTGGAAAGAAAGTTAAGCACAATGGATGTTAATATCTCCAAGCACCCTGAAGTCTCTCTTTCACTTAAGCTTCTGTTACAATGGATTTACCTGAAACATGACGATTTTGCCAAGTTTTATAAAACAAAAAGCACATAGGCCTGCAAAATGCCCTGCTGCCCTTGGAGGACATATACAAAGATCAGTGTCAACAAGGAAGCTACACCATGCAACTGCTTTGAAAGCGCAATTTGGACAATGTTGTGGCCATCACTTCTAGCTGCTCCTAGATAATCCCAGCCCTGGCCTTTCTGACAGCTACAAGGCAAACTGCAGTGTTAAGCCTTCCCCTTCATCATACTGGTGTAACTTAGTTTCAGAAATAGCTCTGGAATTTCTGATCATTCTTTACCCATCGGCAACAGGTCATG
This sequence comes from Micropsitta finschii, assembly GCA_034783455.1. Lineage (NCBI taxonomy): Eukaryota > Metazoa > Chordata > Aves > Psittaciformes > Psittacidae > Micropsitta > Micropsitta finschii. Next base: position 11,705 of record JAVHNF010033698.1, on the reverse strand, counting down.
GTATTAAAAGCAGGCCATAGCAGAAAACATTTACATGTAAACCAGGCCTTAGAAACTTAAACCTCTTTACAAATTGCTTCACAACATTCCTGTCAGCAGAAAGGTATGTTTTATAGTAGGGGAAATTAAACACCCAAGAGGTGAAAGGACATGTTCAAGGAAAGGTTTACAAGCATAAATGCCAGATCTGATGATGGTCATACGAACACACCACATGATCACACTTTTCTTCCCTGCATACAAAGCTCTTTCAAACCCAAAAGGCTTTCTGCTCCTCTTTTACCAAGGGTCAGTGACAGAAGGACTTGGAAAATATTTTGTCATTTCTCTCAGGGATGGTCTACGTGAAATGAAACACAATGAAAGATGCACTGCTAACCTGACTTACATAGGAGATGCCTCCTGCACAAGCTGAATGGATCAGTGCTAGGATTAGAGAGTGCCCAGAGCAGCCATCCTGCACCTTTAGTCCAGCCAACACAGCTTTGAGGACTGCCTATGCTGCTATTGGAGCTCATACAGATGCACAGCAAGGTGCTCAGCTCAGATACTGCCACTGGACTGTAAAACACACTTAGCAGTCAAGGATGTGCCCAAATGGTGTAACAGTGAACCACACCTGAACTCACGGGGTCAAGGCTGGCTTTAAAGCAAGGAGCTGCAGAACCAAAATGGCTCAGCACTGTACCCATACAGGTAAGATCATAACTCTTTAATCACAACTGGTAAAGGTTTATTCCTTATTGCAAAAGCTAATGTTACACAGGTGGCATGACACCACCCAGCTCATATCTCTCAGCACCTCCGTCTAATACATGCTACTGACCTAACCCTGACTAAGCACTGTGTTATCATGGTTATATTGCTAACAATGACCTCAGTGTTGGGCAGCCTAGATGCTTAAAAGAGCTTTAATCACAACTTGCTATTATGTACAGAACATGAATTAACCTGGTTATTTAAGAGAGAAAAATATGGAGCGCACAACAGCAGAAAAAAGCTAAATACATGATAAATCAATAATAAGTTAACAAACATGACTTAAGTCCTGTGATCTTTACAAACATCAGTCAATCCTCTCACACAATGAAGTTCAAATGGAAAAATACTGGTACTCTCGAATTCTCTCATATTTTCTTTTTTTTTCTCAAGACTGAAGAAGAGAAAACTGAGGCAGAGGAGTTAAATAACTCCTCAGTGTTATAAAACAAAATACAGTCAAAGCTTAAACTGGAGTTCATGAGTTTCTTTCTTGTGAAGCTACAGGATACTCCCTGCACAGGCAAGACATCTTACAAATCTTTGAACTGACAAATCTTATTAAGATTTGACAACACCTTAATCCATGGGCTCCCGTCTGAAGAAAAGTATTAACCTATGATAATATCTGTATTTGGCTGGTGTTGGATGCTTGAGTGCTACAGCATTGAAACCTTCCCAAAGAACCAGAAATCACTGGCATCATCAAGGCACTGCTACTCTCTTCCAACATAGCCACTCTATGTACCCTCTGGAAATTTCATGTCCAATTTGAAAACGTCAAGTAATTAATAAAGCTGGTTGGACTACAGCAGTCAAAACCTGGATGCATTGGAAGCTCTGGAATTTCTTTAAATCAAAAGTGGAAAGCTAGGTATAGCTAAAACGGGGTGGGGAAGGAAGAAAAAGTACAGGAGACCTTCAGACCTTGTTGGGTTAATAACAACATAAAAAAACATATACTAGGAATTAGCACAGGATATATAAGGAATGGAAAATAAGATAAGCTAGCAAAAAAAGCTGTATCTTAAGTTGAAGAAATACAGAGTACCTGGTGAGAAAACAAAGCGAGAACTGTCCAAAATCAATCTGATCTATGTTTTGTAAAGTAAATTAGATAATACAACATTGAGTCAGAGGTTGGTAAAATTACCATTAGACTCATTTCACTCTTTACCCAACCATCAGTTAACTGCATGGTTTGGAGATGATGGACAATCTATGTCTTTTCATGCTGGTTTAGCTTGATCTTCTACTATATGTCCATTGAGCAACCAGCTCTATCTGCATTTTCCCTCACACTGAAGCCAGCAGCAATGCTAGCAAGCAAAAGTGAAAAAATGCCGCCTTGTTTCTTCCTCATATTTACATTGAATCATTAGTTGAGACTTGCATCAGTTTCAAAAACTAAGGATAATTTTTAAAATCTTGATAGCTATTTTTGTTGAGATACTTAAGGATAATCCAGAGGGGATCACAATAAAAACTGCCACCGATTTCCACAAAATCCTGTTTACAAATTTACTTTTTTTTTTTTTTTTAAACCAAAATCCTTCCAATTTGTCTTTGATTATTATTTGACAAAAGTATAATATATGAGACTGTAAGGCTGGCATAGAGTCATATTGTTCCCCCCCCCTTCCCCCAGCCATCAGATAAAGAGATAACACATAGGTGGTATCCTTATCACCAAATCCTGCAAAAGTTATGCGGACATAATTTTATTACAGTGACAACTCTTGCAGTGTTGAAGAAATTCCTCAGTATGAATTTCTTACTTTACAAATCCTCAAGACTTGACTGTTCTATTTCACCACACGCATTTTCAACTAGTCTGAGGTCATTGCCATGATCCTTGTGGTATTTCTAGCCTGAAGCTCTCATACTAGCTTCCATTAGCTACTCCTTGCTGATAACCTGTCCTCCACATTCAGAAGATGTCTATAAATATCCTTAGCTATCTTCAAGTACCAAAAGAATAAAAAAGTAGATCTTTTAATGAAATAAAAACACTTATATCCAGAATAGCCTGAAGAATTTTGCTCAAAGTATTAAGTTGTTTGAGAACAATTTCAGTAAGCACAGGAACTGTTTCATTTAGTCCAGTACTGTTTCTTACTGCTATTTTGTCCTTTTCTGCTATTTACAGCAACTTGCTGTAATGCCGCAACAAATGTATTACCTAATGAGGAAAACACATGAAAAATTCAGTAAGCACACAAAATTTCTACAAAACCAGTATAAGAAATCAACATTTTTAACTGTCACCCAAATACTAGCACTTTTTTACAAACTTACACATTCAACTGGCTATGAAGAAAAAATGAAAACCAAAACCAGAATTGACAATTGACAAAGAAAAAATTGTACTTGTCCTATTTGATTGCAAATAAAGCCTGTGAAATAACCTATTGCCAAACCCCAGCTTTGTCCATATACCTAAGTCAGCAAGTCCATCACATGTAGACAGTTACTTCCATCATCTGAGTCTGACGGAACATTTCAGTTTAACCTAGTTCCCCAGATGGAAAACAGTGTTCTGGCATGGTGGCTGTTGGACAGTAATTGCATAAAAACCCTTGGTCTTGCCAGAGTAGCCCAACTGACCAGCAAGATGACTTTTTCATATCCCTAACTGACAAAACAATGCCAGTAAATGTGGAAGAACACGAAATCCTATGACACTTTATGACAAAACATAAAAAAGACAACTGAACTATTTTTTAGTGAGATGAACTAGAAATTTCATGAGCCAGAGCTGCTTTGCAGACAGAAGCCCCATAGGCTCTGCCGTGATGCATTTACTCTGGTTTGCATTCACCAATTTACCCTAAGTCCTTCCTGCAAAGCTGCTCCAAAGCCAGTCTGTCCATTCTGAAGGCCTGCATTTGCCTCTGTGGAGCTTCATGAAGTTCCCACTAGCCCATTTCCCTGGCTTACTGGGGTCCCAGTGAGTGGCCATCTAACCCTCCAGCATACTGAAAGCTCTCCCAAACTAGTGTCAGACTTGCCCCTGCTGATGGTTCATTCAATCCCAACAGCCAGGTTGCTGATGTTAAAAAGTACTGGCCCCTGAGGAAGAAAACAAGCTGAAAAACAGCTGCCAGTTAAACTTCAAAGCATTAAACCCTACTCACCTTGAAGGCTACTCATACCAGTCCTATGTGGCTGCAAGAAGACTATGAGAGACATGCGAAATTGCCCTTATACTCACAGATGGCCTACTCATCACAGAAGGTAATTGGGTAAAAGCAATGGTACAAAGTACCTGCCTTTTATTAAACACTTGAGTAGTTAAATATTTATCCAGAGGGGCTTCCATCTTGAGAGTTGCTTAAACCATTGCCCCTATTGTCTCAAGAGAGTACCCTAATCAGCCCGCTATCAAGTCTCTGATACAATGATTAGTCTCTAATCCAGTATAAATTGGACAACTTCATAGCCAAAAACACAAAAAAGTGAGAAAATGAAAACAAAAACAGGAGATGGCCTTAGTATTTCCCTCTGTGAACAGAAACCTGAACTCAGGCCCAGCATAGCAACTACACATTAGGATCACTACCTAAATATATAAACAATATTGGAAGCAATAACTACATCCAAGAGCTGTCCTCAGGGACTTGCTGTCAGCACTGGCAGCAAATCCTAAACTGTGCTGAGGGACAGGCTAGTACTATGCTTAGCCAAAATCTTGCACTTCTTGCAATGCATGGAATTGCAATACACTTTTTAATTTACATGCCCATGTGCAAATTGAAGGGTCTGGTGTTTGTGTGACTTACTATATGAGAGGCAGACTTAGAAATTTTACCTAATGTGAAAATTAGATCGAATTTGTCCAAATGTTGGCTCCTGTGCCAGATATGACCCATGGGACAACTCCATCTGGCCCCTTACCTTTCCTCTGAAGGGCAGTTTGGCCTGCATAAGCTATTTCAGCTGCCAAATCCCTCTTCCAGCTGACAACAAATGCTGAAAGCCCAAATTGCTGCTGCTAAATCAGGGTAATTGGTGACAGAGCAGGATGAAGACATTGCACCTTCTGTGTGGGCATGATTTGGGGTAGAGGAAAGCCACTGCCACCCTGATGGAGCTTTATTCAGTTTATCAGTTTTTAATTAATTACTCTATCTCTTCCTTTATCTTCATCACTTTTCATTCTGGTTAGGCCTTGCAATATGAGTATTTTCTTAGGACTGTATTACCCAATATAGTGAGGTCCTGGTTTAGTGGAGGTCCTTTAGTATTACTGTAGTGCAAATAAATAGAAAGACTGCAATCAAAAACCATTTAACAGATACAGCAGTGACAGATACAGACTTGCATAGCTAATGGTTTTATTTAGTACACTGCGTATCTACTCCAGTATCACTGCAATGGACTCAATGGATCCATGCTGATATGGCCTGTTGCAGTGGAGTCAAATTCAGCACCAGTGTGACACAGCATCATATATTGCTTACCAGCTTTTCTGTGGCAGACTAACTGTGCTTCTGCTGAGACAGTATGTACTAAATAAGACCTTGCTTCCTGGAAGCATTTTTTTTTTCAGGTACACATAAGACATTCTCTTATAGGAGGAATAATCTGTTAAGTAAACAATAATCGAGTGCATGAGTGCTAGCCTGGGAAGGCCTGTCTTTCCCTCTTCCTGTCTTTCACAAATCATGTAGGGACAATAAATGAAACAGAAAAAAACTCTCAGTGCTACGATATGTCAATATGATTGTTTACCTTCTTTTGCTCTTCTGATGCAAAATATTTCAGGTAAGAGTTGTGGGTTTTTTTCTTTCCAAGTCCAGAAACTTCAGCTATAATTTAAAAAGAATTCCTGGACAGGAAAATTCCTGGTACCTTAACATATTATAACTTCCTAGGGTCTATGTTTCAGTTCAGTGATTGAATATAGTTGTTTCAGGCTGTTTTTCCTAAAGATCTGCCAGCCAATGTGAATGCATCTGACCATGACAGAAAATATTTACATGACGGTTTTGCAAGTTGGCTGCTTTGCATACACTGTAAAAAGACAAGATAGGGAAAATTTCTTTAAGATGACTGAATACATTAAAGCTATACTCAGCCTTACTTGAAATGCAGTTCCCAGGGAGTTCCTCTCCCATGAATTAAACTGAAGATCCTGCTGACTTCATTAGACTTGAATCACGCCCTAAGGAGTCAGAGAGGGCAGTGCCACTGCTAAGAAATCACAGGCTTTTCTTCTAAGCCTATGGCCATTTACACATCTGCCTGGTTTAACATGCATATTTTAATTTCCAGCTCATAAATAGTAAATAACAATTAATTACCACCAATATAACATATAAGCCTACCTTTAGCATTTATATTTTTCTGTGTAAGTCTTACAGTACATTGCATACATATGTACTGAGTTATTTCTACCACTGGGTGACTGTAACCAAGTCACCATCCCTCTCTGCAATTTTTCCTATGTGTAAAATTGTAACTACAGCCTGACTTTCTTTTTAACCTGCAACAAATGCTACAGAAGTTCCAGGTGTTACTACTATATTCAGTAACAGCATTTCCATGGAAGGTGGCAACAAACTAATTTATTAGACACTAAAATCTGTGCCTGCTAAAACTTGGGTCTGGGTTGCTAACAAATAACACTCAGAATACTCCATGATTGTTCAAGACTCTCCAATCCTTAAGCATTTGTGCAATTTTACTTGTGCAAGTAAACCCTTTGGAGGGCAAATCAAATGCAAATGTTGGCAGGAGCAGACATCTCTGCAGAGGCCTTTCCATGCCACTTAATTTAAGGCACAGGTTTACCAGCAAGGAGCATTGTCATCCTCTGTTCCTTATCCATCTGGACTAGAGTGGCTCGGCATCCTGGCTGTGACACACCGAGAAGTTGCTTGCTACACTCAAGCCATAAAGCTCCATCCTCCTCAATAATTCTCAAACCTAAATCCTTGTGCATTTATGAAATCTTTCTTTGTACCATATTCTAACTTTATCAAACCCTACATTAGGCACAGCTCGATCCTGCGGGAGCCCCTACAGCTGTTACTGCAACCAGAGGCTGTAATCATACCCTGCCCTTCAGGGCTGTGGCTGATCACATCAACTGTTGTACCACAGAGGATGCCAGCCCCTGCTCTTAGAAAGGATCAGGCCCATCATTTGTACAGATGTGCTACACGAGAGACTACAAGTGAAAACATCTGCCAGTCCTCATTTCGTTGTAGAAGTACCAGGGCAGTGACAGTAGCAAGCTGCAATGCAGGCACAGGTTGGCTGCCTTGCTGGGTGCTTGTCAGGTTCTGCTTCCTCCAGGCAAATTGCAAGTGAAGTTTGTCGAAAGCTTTTGAGCACTTTCCAGATTTCAGCTGATTCTCACTCTGACAGTTTTGGTAGATAATTTTTTTCCCACAGTTATCATGCTGGAAAACCTCCCAGCTTTCAAATAGATATTTTAAAATACATTTAACTTTCTCTTGCACAGTGAATTAATTTACTTTAATATCCTGCTTTGTCTAGAGGCTGCAGATTGATGAGACAAGTGCTGATTTCTGATGGACCTCTTAGCCAGAAAAGACCTTCATTTTGAAAGCTGTAGCTGAAATATTAAATGGGCCCACAACTGGAATTCTGTTTTCTGGGTAGACTCCACATGAATACTCTGTCCCATTAGATTAGTCCTAACACCATGTCACATAAGATTAGTCCTGACTGACAAACCATGATGTTGGGGTAGCCAAAATTCATTACCACTATTCCTTTTCAGGCTCATCGTTAAGTCAGACCACAATTTAAAACCAGACTGACTCATACATAGTTAGTAAAATAGGAACCTACAGAAGAAATAGAATTTAAAAAAGAAAACATCAGGTTTCTAAAACAATGACATTGAGATATTAAGTGTAGGATTAATAAAAATGCACAAAAGTCGGTCATTTTCCTCACTGAAAATACATTCTGAGAATCAAAACATAATTTGTATTTAAATTAGATTAAACTGAAAAATTAATAGAGCTGGAAAGGAAGGTGATTACATGCAGCTTGTTTATAACCATGTGAACACAAATATTTTCATGACACTTTTAAAATTGAGGTTATAAACAGTCTCCTGTTTCTTAAAAATAAACACTCCCCTTGTATTGCTGGAAGTAAAAACAATTCCAACAGGGCCACAGTCTGCAAAAAGTCTCAAAAGTAAAATTTCAGGACATTGCTCTTGGTGGTGTTAGAACACACTGGCAGAACAGACTGAAAAGGACATTATTGTAAAAGAAATTCCTTGAAGATAATAGTTTAAAACTGAACTATTTTGGAAAAATTTTTAGACTATATTCTAAACCAAACTATTTGCTATTAATAGTTCCTGGAACAACTTGAAAATGACAGACTGTAGGGTGGTGACAACATGTTACCTCGTTTTTGGCTAGTATGGTGATCCCTTAAGCCACACACATAGCTGTGACGCCTCTTGCAATACAGGATAGAAAAGGCTTGTTTTGCTCCAGTTTCGAATCTAAAAACTCTCAACTGAAGTGCTTCATACTGCACAGCTTCCTCTTCTTTTATTTCCCCACTGCATTTTGCCTGTCCATGCTTGGATAAGCCAGGGTCTTGTCTCTAGCCTATGAAAGACAGGCTGAGAAAAGGTGCCTTGCAGGGTCGTGAAATCCTGGCCATTAAATAGAATGGTACACCTTTATGCAACCATCCTCCATTAGGAGCTGGACAACACATTTCAGTATATGCAACAGATGCTTAAAAAAGGGGGATTTAAGAGTGGAATACTTAACAGTAAGCTTCTGATCCTCCCCTATCATCTCAGCAAAGATACTGAAAAAAACTGGGAAAAGTGCAAAGGAGGGCAACAATGATAATCAAATGTCCAGGATCGGTTCTAGATGAGGAACAAATGATTACAGCAGCACTTCTAAGCCTGGAGAAGAGACAACCTGAGGGAAACAACAGGCCTACAAAATCAGATATGGCCCAGGGGTAGCAGATAGTGATCAAATGTTTGCTGTCAGGTACAACACAATGACAAGGGGGCATAACTTAGAGCAGATAAGCAAATACAAAACAAAGCAAGAGGAAAGTGATGGTTGAGCAACCAACTGAAGCTTTCTGTCGAAGTCACAGATGCACTGTTGCAGATGCAAAAAATTTACATGGGTTCAAAAGGAAACTGAACAAATACATGGAGGAGGTATCTCTTGACACTTATTATACAGGCAGAAACCATAACCAGAAAATCCCTAAGCTGAAGATAGCCTGAAGCTGGGAGAGTACCTGGGGAAAGGATAAGTACATAACATATTTACCTTGTTCTTACTCTTGCCTAGACTAGCTGCTGATGGTTTCTCTTGGAGACAAAATAGAGGAACAAGTGGCCTCTTGGTCTAATCTAGTATGGCCCTTCCTATGTTCCTGTTACAAGGTTTATTTCCAGCGACGAGCACTTAAGTGTTTTTCAGAAACAGAGCTGTTGTATTCTTTTCAGATGTACACACTGACAGTGAGAAAGCTGTTTCTAGTTCAGCTTTCAGGGGAGAAAACACTGCACAAAGCACTGGTGCACAGCAGGTCACCCCCTCTTGATGCCAACAAAAAGCTTCCTGAAAGCTGTTTATCAATTCTCAGCTCACATCCTAAGCAGAAGTTCAGAGCTGAGATAACCTACCTGGCCTTGGGGTAATCACTGGATGCCAGCTGAAACCCACATGGTGAGGCTGGACTGTGAATTGCACAAGGACCTGCAAAGGCCCAATCCACCTGACATCACATTGAAGAAAATACACTTTTTTCCAGGATGTTTCAGGTGAAGTAAGCCACTCTGAGGACACCCTAGCATACAGGCAGAGATGAATCCTCTCTGTGTATAGTAAACATATATGTGCTAGCTGCTTGTTCTTAAAAAGACCTTAAAACGAAGAGTCTTGTCCAGGTTGGAGTCTTCAAAATTTCTCCCCAAAAAGCCTGACTGTCCCAACAGGATTCAGGAGGGCAGCAGTGCCACTCCATGAGCTGACAAAGGCAGGGATCTGCTGTCCCCAGCCCCACTGTTCTGCACCTGCCAGCTGTGAGGGCAGCAAGGACCCCTTCCAGCCCTGTTTTCTTCTCATTTGTTGTGTTTGTCAGATATCATAATACTCTTGACAGAAACTGTCTTAGATTGTTGAGCAACGAGTAAACCACTGTGACATGCTTACAAGCATGGTATGATTTACAGCCCAGCCTTCGGTTTATGTCACTCTGTATGTTAGAAGATGAGTCTATAGGAAAGCAGCATTTCACTTTATTACCTCCAAGCAAAAACCTGCCTTCCTCAGCAATCCGCATGCAACTTCTGGTACCTTCTCACAGCAGTTTAACTGCCCTCTGGTGTCTTTCCTCAAGAAAACAGCCTTTACTTGTACCATCCATCAGCTGAGAACAGAGTCTCCAGGACAAAATCCACCATCATAAAAGGAGCTCTGGTTCACAGCCAGGCTTAATTCAACCCTGAGATATGGGAAGAATGCAGGAAGCAGAGCCATCCACCTGCACTGACATATCACTCATGTCACCATGCAGATGGAAGGGCCTTGCCCTGAAGTAAAGGGCAACTCTGTCAGCATATCTATTCAAATCCTCTGCCTGGAAAGCTACTGCCATGTAAATACCAAACCCTTTCGCTAAGGACTGGATCTGTCAGGCACAATGTCTAGGTTTCTTTCAACTAGGTCTGGCTTTGAAGAGATGATAAAATCAAAAAGCTTGTGTCTCCTGTCTGAAAATGAGTCTGAAATGTGCAATCTTGTATTAAGTTCGCACATAGTGTGCAGGCTTGGCAGAAAGTACTTGCAATATTGGGTGTTAACTATTAGTCAGCATTTCATGTCAGAGTCTGCATCTTCCTCCTTGTCTACCATGTTCCCAGCACACTTTCTCATCTTATGAGAATAATTTTGCCATCCCCCCAAGTTACCCAGCAGCCCATCCTGAGCTCATTTCCAAACAACAACTTGACATTAGAAATAATGTCCTACCAAAGTCTTTGTTTTTTTAACTGCAAACTATTTTAAAACTATTTTAAATGCACAAATGGAAAACACAGCCTCAGAGCACAGAGGAAAAGGACTGAAGTCTTACCCAGTGATCTTTCCTTGGTCTGGTTTGCTGACCGCACTACAGGAAGACTTGCTCTTGTGCGGCTGCCCCTTGAAAAGGGGGTTGGAGAATCACCTTCAGACATGGCCTCTAAGGAATCGACAGATGCTTCAGAGAGGTGCTCTGTCTGGTCACCCAAATTGGGCTGCGGGCTCTGGGGTGGTTTGGGGCTTCTTGTCTGCAAAACAGAGTATTTCATTATTCACCTACTGAAACCGTAATATGGGGAGGGTGGAGAACACAAAGGACGAAGTTCAAGCTTCTTAAAAAATGGGTAAGCTGAAGGTCACTTCTGTGTAGGTTATTTAGGAAAACAGTGTTCTTGGGTATTCTGCTACAGTTTTTATGGTTACACATCCACATTGCAAATCCTGTTGCTAACAAGACCCTGAGGATAAGGCATATGCTGAGGAGATATATGGTAATGTCATTCTTTGCTGCTCAGACAATCATGTCCACACACACACACTCTTCTGTTGACAAGTCTACTAAGAAAAGTCCTCTGAAGAGACATGGTGGTGTAGTTGTGAGCTATCAATCTCTCTATATTCTGCTGCTCCACTATGACAGGTACAGGTCATGCAGCAAAGCCAAAACAGCCATCCAACATTTCTAGCTGAAATCACAAACAGTTATTTTACTTTTTGTTTCACCAGCATAAATCAGAAATGTCTGCCATTCACTGACCAAATTCTTTCTGACCACTGACCAAAAGGACATTTGCAGGTCCTTGTGCAATTCACAGTCCAGCCCCACAATGTGGATTTCAGCTGACATCCAGTGATTACCCCAGGCCAGGAAGGGTATCTCAG
>JAVHNF010033695.1:0-10972 GCA_034783455.1 Micropsitta finschii | reverse complement strand
TGCTGAAATGACTGGCTGCTTTTTTTGGTTTTTTTTTGGGGGTTGTTTTTTTTTTTTTTCATGTTTTTCTTTTTGCCCAGCTGACATTTTTCTGTCCTTCTTTCACAGTGAGCACAGATGAAAATTTCATTTGCCTTTTAACCTTACAACAGCAGGAATGACTTCACTTGATGAAATTTAAATGGGTCCTTCCAAGCAGTGTTCCTTAGTTTAAAAGGGCCCTCAGACAACACACCTGACCTGTAGCTCTCCTTAATTTTCATGGCTTCTCAGTCACAGTTTCCTGACAGTTCAAAATGTATTCTGTTAGGAATAGTATCTGGAAGGATTTGACACAGTTTCTGCCAAATACATAGTGTTAATATTAAAATAAAATGTTAAATCTGTTCCAATTTTCATCAGTTATATATCGAAACAAAATGCTAATTAAACTGTTTTCTCTTTAATACCTGCCAATGCATCTAAATGACTGTAATACTCTCGTTTCTGACCATATATCTTCACTTGCAAAACCACCTTGGTTTCTGTAGTAATATTATTTCATTAAAATAAACAGGGAACAAAGTTTGCTTACTGTACGAAAGTACACAACTGCTGTCTGCATTATCCACTAAGCATGTTAATGAATTCTATTCTGAAGTATAGGAGTAGCCTCAAAAAGACCTTGAGTGGCAACAGTAACATCAATTTCTCAGCAGCTGTTTCAGATATAAGCAGATGAGAGCTTTAAAACTGGGAAAAGGTTTCTACTGACAAGCAAATAAAATCTATTTGCAGTAGCTATGAATGGTTTTAAATAAATAATTCTGTATTACTGTAGTTACAGAAAGTAAAACCATCCCAGAAGTTACCTCCAAAGCACCTGAGCTAATTCCACTTTCAAGTATACATACACATCAAGAGACACTCACCTTCTAAACATTCCTTCTTATTGTCTAGCTTCTCATGAGCCTTTGCGCGTCTGAAAAGAGCTTTTACATATTTAGGATTAAGCTCAACAGCCTTTGTGCAGTCTTGTGCCACCTCTGTCCATTTTTGCTGTGGGTAGAAAAACAACACAGTGAGAGAGGCCCCACTCAGCTGCATTATATTAGCTTTGTACTACCAACTCCAGGGTCATGCCACCTGATAGTAGCATCAATTCCCAGGGCCCTGGTTCTACCTGCTTGCTTCTATTTCTACAAGTTTCTCAGTAAGAAACTGCCAGGTGCCACTGCAAGCCACCTGCACCAGAATAGCCACAAAACAGAAAAGGAATTCCTACAGCAAAACAAATCTAGGCAGTTGTACAAAGCATATAGGAGAAGACAATGAGCCGATCTGAAGAAAAAAGATTTAAACATAATGAAAACCAACAAACAAGTTCAACAAAGTGCTAAACCACTCTGAAAAAAAACCAACCCAAACCCTTGTTATTTCAATTTACTACACTATGCTACTATACATGGATGACAAATGAAAGGAGTAGAACTGGTCAAGGATATTAAGAATTAAAATTTCATTTATCTACAAAATTGATTATTAAAGCATGTTTTTCTAATAACTTAAAAAAAAAGGAACCACATACACTTGGGATTCATTATGGCATGAATTAGTTATAAGTAGTAGTTGATTAGACAAGATCTGTTTTGTCTCTCCTGTAACTTTCAAGACGAGATTTCTCTAATCACACAGTCTCTTTCTTGATACTTCATACTTTACAAAGCTAACTTTTCCACTCCTTTATACAAATCACCAACTTGACCTAATAAGCAAATCTAACAACACTGGCTGACTTCTAAAACTAATATCAAGTATACTTAGCTATCAAGTAAATGTTACTTCCAGACATGCAAAACTTAAGTCTTAGGCTTTAGCAGAATTTCTGGGATATTTGTTTAATTTTTGAAGTAGCATCCACTTGAATATTTGGTCTTTCACCTAACTTTTAACCTATGTTAAAGAAACACTCTAGTATAGAGAAGCAAAATTAACTTGTATGCAAGGAAACTGTTCCAGAGGATAAGAAACTAAAAGCTTGTCTTACAAGAAAGGGACACATAAGAATTACATAACATAGATTGAGAACAGTTAACAGGAGAGTTTGATTTGCTAGTGAAAAATAACTGCAAGCAGGAGCATCTTGTGAAGGCATTAGATATCACCATCTGGGATCTTCCAGTGGACAAAAGTGACAAAATACACAATTTACATTGAAATTTTTTAAAATAAACACAATTATCTTTAATTTCTTACCAGTTGTTCATATGCAGCAGCTCTATTTTGGTAGAAGGTAGAAAGATCAAGGTTTTTCTCAGGAGGGCACAGGCTGATAGCCTCAGTATAACACTGAATAGCCTGCTCATACTTTCCTGCTTTAAAGTATTTGTTTCCTTTGTTCTTAGCAGCTTGGGCTCTATCAAGAGGGCTCTGAAAAAGGAAGTCACAGGACGGTTCAAATAAGAAAAGCATCACTGCACACAAGCTATACACTGATCTTCAAATATATACAATGGATCTGAGCAGTAAACTCTAGCCTAGACTGCTGAAAATCTCACTCCTCCCATTTCCTGGAAAAACACAACCGATTTTGTTTTGCAAGTGTATCAGATAGGAGACTTCAACTTTTCAAAAGATTCAATATAATGGTATTAAACAACGCCTTACTTCCTTTTTGGAAAGCTAAACAGGTTTTAATCTTACATGACTGGTGATCAGTAGAACCAATAAAGATATGTTATTTCTCCAAAGACTAAATATGCGAAGACAACAAAGCCCTGCAAGTAATTCAAACAGGAAAAGTTTCCTACTCAAATACACAGAGCTTGTGAGACCAGAGCTGACTGAGAAGACTATGAATTAAATACAGAAAACACTCTGTGGAAAACCTAATGAGCAAGAATAATAAAACCTGTAAGGAAAAGCTGTTCTGCCTTCTATACACTAGACAAACTAACTTTACAGCTAACTCCTCCACAGCTTCATCCAACCACTAATACAAAGTGCTGGGCCATCACAGTCATTCTTAGCTGCGGATGGAAAACTTTGCTAACTGGCCTATGACCCTGTTAAATGAATCTTTACATTCTGCACTGCCTGTTGATCGTCTGATTTTGTGCAGAAACTAACACTGCTACCTGTAGCCCCTAGATTCACAGAACAGTTATCAAATATTGTGGCTTATACGGAATTAGATGGAAAAACTCCTTATCAAAGGGGTGTGAGCCACATTCCAGAAATATAGAACTGCAAAACCACCTAATATATACCTTCTGGATTTCTGCTCCTCTTTGATAGCCTAGATTCAATAATCAACATTTTGGGGCAGTTCAGGCTAACATGCCAGATCAAAATGAACAGAGGTATGCACACACGTGTCATCTTACCAACCCCTCTGAGGGAAAGAATACAAACGGGGGGCAGTAACGCCTTAAATAGCTACAGAATTCACTACATCTCACCTGTTGAATGACATGCACTGAAAAGATCATCTATAACTTGCTGGCAATTGCCAACCCTGCTCTTTAAACACACTTTTGCTCCTCTCTCACTTCATCCACTGCCAGCATCAAACTACACCCAGATTACTGTAAGACAAACCTGAAAGCATCTTTGCATTTCATCAGCCTGTTTACCTTAAAGTCCACTCATTTCATGCCAGCCTGATCATTTTTAGCATCTAAATGATTTTTATAACTGAAAACCTGAATGAAACCCAGGAGTTGCTATACCACCCCTCTTTTAAGGACTAGTTTCCGATCATGGAATGAGAGAAACAGATAACGGGTACAAGCATTAGTTTTTAAATAAAAATAGGCATCCAAATAGAACAAAGGCACTCTTGAGGAGAGACATGTGAAACCATATAAGAGAGGGAATTTCTTAAATATCCCTACTGCCAGGAAAGCTCTTCTCACATGGGTCACCAATCACTGGGCTTGTAGGAAGTCAGTCTGCACATCTCCATTGTTCACAGAACAAGACAATCAGCATGGCTTTTAGATTTTTTTGGGGGGTGAAATGATTTGGATTCAAACTGATAAAAGATTATTTACTTCACCTGTTTTCACACACTGTGTGTAACTCTACGGATACACAGATCAGAATTAGAGTGCAAATATTTTTACTGACAGCCAAGTAACTATGTATTTGACAAGCTGTTTCTCTAAAACATAACCCAAGTCTGAAAAGGTTATGCTTGTTTCAGTACGACCTAAATTTAGCTCCTTATACAACAATGCTTCTCTTTTAACTAAGGGAGGGTTAAGCATATGCAGCAAACTTAAATGCACGAAAGTCAGCTTTATTTTTCCTTCTGCATTTCTACAGCAAACCACATTAGCAATGTCCTTCTACAATAACATACAAAATTCAATGCTGTTCAAACTTACCTGCTACCAAAAAGAAAAAACACAAGATGTGGGCCACGTTGCAACATTCATACATGTGTTCTCAGTATGCAAATTATTTAAGACTGCAGAGATTAAGCCTACAGTACAACTAGATTACTACTTTGTGATCACTGACAATTCCTTTAGCCCAGGGATATGTTACCCCTACACATGCCTCAGCCTTACTAGTCCATCATCTTCACCCTGTGCACTTTGACAGCCCTGCACTACAATCCCTGCATAAACACACATGCTACAGATGACAACTACTGGATAATATCCAAATTCAGTGGCTGCTCCAGTGTCAGGTATGGGATAGGAATTGTAACTGGAAGCAAGAGATCTGTAGTTCTGGGGCTGCCACTGGTGCTCTGCTAGTTCTTGGGGAGCCTGAAGTCTTCAAATTAATCTATGTAAATGCAATAAGGACCAAAAACTTTACAGAGTACAGGCATGGTGCCACAGGAAAGCCAATTAAAACTAGTAACTGTTATCAGAGTAAGCTTTGAGTAACAGTGGTAGGACACATACCACACAACCAACTATACAGAACTGAATCATCAAATAGATGCTAGCTCCATGGTTACTCTGACTCATGCATTGTATAATCTGAGGGTAAAAAGTCAAGAGCTGGAGCACAAAATGCTATCATGTAATAAAGTTAACAGTAATGCCCATGGCAAGAAAGAAATCAACTGGGTTTTGTTTGGTTATGCTGCCTTAAACTAGACTCCTACCTCTTAGATGGTTTATCTCTGCAACCTTAGTCTGCATGCAACACACTGTTGAATTGAATGGCAAACATTTTAAACTCAAAGGCTGATACAGCTATATCTTCAATAAGCCTATTCTGGTAAGGACTTACGCAAAAAAGAGTCACTTAGCAGCTCATACTCATGAAAAATGGATCCCACATAGGCTGTACAGAATTTATGCATTTAAACTAACAAAACACTGCATCTATATCTTGAAGCCCAGATGGTGATAAAACACAGGTTTTACACTCTAATTTTAAATAATTATTCTGATGAGAATAATTTTCTTAACAATCATGAAACTCTTTAACCATAGAAAACATAGGAGAAAATAGTGGATCAATTTACAGCTCCAGTATAAAACTGATCAAATTAAGGAACAAAACCAAAACAAAGTTTTTATTTTAATTTTGTGACATTTTAAAGAATATTCATAACCTCTCCCCCACGCTTACGAATTTCAGTTTAACTGACATATTTCAACTTAACTATCTGCAGTATAATCTGATGAAGCAAAACCCACTAAAATGCTGAATCTCATTAGTGTCTTCCTTTGGCACGCACGCTTATTGTTGCTGGGTTTGGGGTTTTTAGCCGATGGCTTGGCTTTTTAATTAAAGAACTCATGTCACATTATATGCTGCAATACCTTTTCATTATACCACAAATGGGAACACAAAAATTAATTCTTAACAAAAGATCAGTTTCTGGAAGTTTTACAAGCCTTAGATTTAACTGACAAAATGTTTTAGGCTGCTGCTTCTCATCCCTCCAGTCCTGCTCAGTTGCTGCATTGACAATGTACACAAATAAGAAATTGATTATGTATGCAAACTTGATGCACAAGTTTCTGCTTCCATTTTCTGGTAAATATAATAATACTCAACATTATTTTCCAACTTCACTGTTTCTCCTCACCTGACCCACTGCCTGTGGTGCACTGGACAATTTGGTGAAGGTTAGACAAGAAAAACTCTCAGTTTATCATCTTCTGGTCAAAAAATCTCTGCAACAAGCAAACCAGCTCAATAAAGTGAATGGAAGTCCACAATCAATTATAGCCAAGACAGTATAAACAAAAACATTGGAAACTATCTGCAGTCACATAAAAAGTAACATCTTAGGACCACTTTCAGCAACTGTTCACTAACTAATCTTAAAACAGAGTTTAAGCCAAAGGACACTTGCTTACTTGAGAAGCCCTCCGTTATCTAGGTAACTAAATAAGCAGATTGCCAACTGTCTAAAGACTAGATAGCACTAACAAAAATTTCTTAACTGTTACTTTAACTTCAGCAAATGCGCTTTCCTCACAAAATGTTCCGAAACTGCATGCAAACAGAAACTTAATAGCAACAGACTGCCATATGCAAGAATAATAAAGCTTTACAGTAACCCTCAGCAACGCCAACATGGTTAAACTGGCAGTTCAGAACTTCATGTATCTAAGGGAGATTATTTTCTAAAATGGAACAAGAAATTTGCTCCAGCCAGTGACAAAAGTGATTCACAACAGAAGCACAAGCAGAGAGTTTCAGCATTTTATTTTGGGTGAAAAGGATTTGTACGAGCCCTTGTCTGACAAATGACATGGAAGAGGACTACGCCTTCAGCCATTGTAACTCATCCACTTGCAAAGAAAAGATAACTCCAGTCTGAATCTCTTGACGAGATCGAGCAAAATTTTAAAAAAGGTGTTGTTTTGACTAACATTCATTTTTCATCTCATTTCTTACCTCAGACCTAGACTAAAATGTCATTAAGAGAGTATATATGGCTTCGAGATTCTTCTTAACACTAAAACCACTATGAGAAAAAGTATGGTCACATAAGCTTAAGATGTAAATTCAGAGCCAGGCAAGGATGGATATCATTAGAAATATTTAAGCTCAAGATTACAGTCAGCTTGCTTTTAAATGAGTTTGCCATTCATGCCTATCACAAATAAGTGAGCTGCACATGAACTACTCATGAATTGTTCTACTGCTATCGTATACACATTTAAGAGTTTTCTACACCTGTCCACTACAGCTGGCATGGAAAATAGAAGACTTACAGTAAGTCAATAGTGAGATTGATTAGGCAACAGGTGCATGGTACAACAGAAATGAATTTTACATACTTTGACTAGATCAATTCAGAATAAGTATTGACATAAATATATTTAGACAAAGAGGTTTAATTTGCTTATATACTGATCTAATGTCACAGCAGTGAGATAGGCAACATTTGGCAATTGCTGTTAAGCTAGATAATGGAAAGAAGCCGTACTAGTTTGCTGTTGATCCCAATGTAACACCATACAAGCCAAGGAGTTTGGCCACATTCACCCACCATTGCACTCAAGGACTATATCCAGCTCAGAAGAAAATGTGCAAAGACAGTGAAAAGCTATGAACCCAAATGGCTTTGTCTGCAATACACAATGCTGACTAAACAATTCAAGAATCTCTGCCTGATGCTTCCTCACATACCAAAACTACAGCACTGCCCTACGGAACTGGTGAAAGAGTAAAGGGGTTAGATTTGGGCTATCACAGACTTGCGAAAGGAAGTGATTTCTATTAAATAGAAAGAAAAAGAAATACAGAACCAACCAACACATTGCCTCACTGGCTAACCAGTGTATGCCCCTGTCAAGACAAGGAGGGTATAAACTTGCTAAGTTTATCATGGAGTAAGTAAAAAACACCATTAATCAACTGGGTTTCAATTAATGCAATAAACGCAAAGCAGTTTACTACTCCAACAGGCTTAAGTTACGCAACTTTCACTGCAAACTAAGAAAGCACATAAAAAACAACAGCTGTTACTGAGTAACTAAAACATTCCATCTAAATTATAAGAAACAATGACAGCTTCTGTAATTAACAGATGCAATTTGACTTCCCAACCTCTGTGAGTCATCCCCTAGACACAGTTTTATCAGCAGCACTTAACTGATCCAATAATACCAGTTGACTGTACTTTTGAAAAGTTGTGCTTACAGAAAACAGAATCTGAAAAGTAATTCAGCTCTTCCCAATATAGTACCTATGCTAAGGGCTTATGCCAGCATGTCAGTCACAGATCACACACTTGGTCAGTGCATCTACACCAGGAGAATCCCCTACTGTAGGCACAGCCTGAGGAAAAAATGTGAGGCCTCTAAGGCATGTGAAAGAAAAGTCTGAACTGTATGCAAAATAATAAGTCTGAATAAAGAACAATTACGATTTTAGACCCTATGTATTTTCAAAACAAAAAAAAAGTCAAGGTTATATCTTCAAAACGGTGAACAGAGCATCAAATGGATACAAAAGCTGATTTAATGAAACGCACAAAAATATCTGAGCCCTAAGTTGTATTTATGAGTAAAAGCATAGTCACCAGATACACACATACACACAGCTGTTGGTAGCACATTCATTATTGACCTATATGTTTTATTCTAAAAGACTTACCTCTTATGTTAGGACTGTGAATTAGTGGCTTTAACCCACTGTACAGATTTGTATTTGAAATCCAAGTTTAAAAAAATACCCCACCACATTAGGAAGGCAGACCAATACAATGCAGATAGTTAAAAAGTAAGGCATTTCAGGGGTGGTATTTTTGATCAACACCCTTATTATTACATCCATAATGTATGTGGAAAAACAAAATCTACATGGCAACACCACTTTGAGTATGAGGAACAGGAAGGTAGTCCTCCACACACACATAAAGCAGCCAAGGGAACTTGTAGCCACATTCTATTTCCTGCTGCAGCCATATTTTGACCAGCTAGACAATTATCTCATGTAACCAGGTAAATCTGATACATTCTTCTACAGTTTTCCTAAGTAATCTCTCTCTTTTTTTTATAGTATAAGCAATGACACTCTTCAAGGTACTCTGCATCATACAGTCAACCATATCCATATTCTTAGATACACAGAGTCTTCCAGTAATTTAATTTGTGGTCCAATGTGAGCCAGCTAGACACACAACATTTTACATCTAGTGCTATATAACTGGTTTAATTGTTTGAAGGTCCTGCTTTTGGTACAACTACAAAGTGACTACAAACCACTTGAAAGTACATACTGCAATTCGGAAACACAGCCAAGAAATCCAGAGTTAACACATTAATAGCAAAGTCACCGCAGCTACACAAAGGTCATGAGTAGCCTGCAAACCAGAGCTCACATGCAGCAAGCACACTGTCATAAATATGCCAGATGCTGTTTGCAGCCACAAGCCAAAGTTACCACAGTAAACAATGTCTGAATTTGTCCTCTGTACACCACTTGCTCAGTACTGTTGCCCATGAAGGAACAAATCACTGCCTTCAAGTAACAGCGTCCGGGTCCAGCACAGCTTTTGCAGCTCACTAGGCTTCCAGGAATTCGTAAGAGTACCTATGATTCACCAGCTGTGCAGCCCTCCTCGCCACTCCTGCATTCCTGCTGCTGTCTGCCCACTTGGTAACACTAATCTCCATCAACTAAATGATCCAGGTAAAAACTGACCTTCTTTCAGTCTCTCAAAGTTGTTTTGTTTTTGTGGGTTTTTTTGGTCTTCTGATCATTTCAGATGGTAAGTTTATGCCACGGTTAGAGCATTTCAGGTGCTACACAACAATGGGGAAGACAATGCAGGTACATCCTTATGAGATTTCCTTATCAAAGCAAATCAGTTTGCCAAATCCATATTTGTAATGTTTGTCAACTGTAAGCTCACCTCAGTAGTACAATGTGACTATCATAGTACACCTGCGACCACAGATGTGTGGAAAGTGTATTTTTTGTATTTCCCTGGAAAATATTTCACTTTGAAAAGATTAGGGCTGTGTTTTCTTAAAACTCTGCTGTATCCTCAGACTCACACACAACGGACCACAGATTTCCTTTTCAAAATACTATTTCTGGAAGCAACTTACTCATCACTATTCCACACCTCAGAAGCAGAAACACATTCACTCAACAGCAGCACATTGTCAGACTCATACTCACCTTACTGATGTACCCTTCATGACAAGATGTGTTCAGTAACATGCTTTTCCAAGTACCAGTACCGGAACAAACACACATACACACTCTGAACAAAGTACTACCAATGGCAGCAAAACGAGAAAAAAACCGTGAATGTCATTAACAGCCGGTGGCTAGAGCTCCGCGGTTACACAGGCCGCCCTCCCCGCTGTTTTAACTCTGGGCACGAAAAGGATGCAGCCCGAGCCGCAGCATGGCTCTATCCTCTCACTGGCGTCTCCCAGGGCCTGTATCCCGACGCTTGACATCCGCTTTTTAGACGGGGCCAGTGGCCTGGCCTACCGGACTCTGCCGCCCGCTGACTGGAGACGGGCCACCCCCCGACCCCATCGCCGACGGAACACCCTCCCTCCAGCCCCCCGAGGCCCCAGCCAGTTTGCTCAGCCCCGGACCCCCCATGCCCGCTGAGAGCGGCGGAGGCAGGCCCCGTCTCCCCTCCCCGTCAGCGGGGCTAGCGGCCACAGAGAGCGGCGTCAGGTGGGGACCCGTCCGCGCCAACGGCCGCCGGCACGCGCTCACCGTCTCTTCGTGGCCGGGCCCATCGGGCTGCCCGCCGCCGCAGGGCCCGGGGCTCGCCCGCCCCTCAGGGGTCTTCCGCTCGTTCGTGCCCTTGCCGCCTCTGCGGGCCGCCCGCCGCCCCCACAGGTAGAGTGCGCCAGCGCCCAGCAGAATCGGCGCCCCCAGCACCAACGCCAGCTGCCAGCGAGACAGCCCCGCGCCGCCGCCGCCGCCACCACCACCACCGGCCGCCGCCTCCATTCTGAGAGCTACAGAACCTTCTGCTACGGAAAAGGTGGCAGAGGGACAGGAGAACAACCGGGACAGTGTCAGT
>JAVHNF010033694.1:974-11321 GCA_034783455.1 Micropsitta finschii | reverse complement strand
TTCTTCTGTGCACAGAGCAAAACACCAGTTATGCCTGCGCACAGAGAGGTTTCAAGCCCAGCAACAGACTTTCATGACCTAAATATTATTTCTGTGATTACCACACCACCATCCACCCCTTAAGGAGCCTGTAATCCCTGAAAACAATGGAAAGAGGAAATAAACCAGGCAATTCTGACAGTGTTGCAGTTATGATGTAGATTTCTCTGCGTGTTCAGGACATGTAGATTAATCTCTGAGCTCAGATTTCCAGATCTCCATGCTAATGCTTTAAGCACAGAACCATTTTTTTTTTCCTCCTGGACATTCTCAGAGATACATGAACTCTTCCATGTGAGTAATTTCAGCAGGGAAAGGTGATACATCTGTGCAGTGGAATACGGTATCTGGCAGACTGCCAGCAAACTCAGCACTGGGGATTCTGGATGTCATTTATAAAAAGGAGTTTAGGCTGCTTGACAGAGTTCCAGATTTTTCTTACTGTGGACTGCAACAAGATAGAGACTAAGCAAAGACACTGCTATGTAGAAATCAGGAATAGTGGGTGAAAGATAAAGACAGCCATCCTGTGAATCCTCAAAACAGTGCACAATCCACTACATTGATAACGACACTGAAAAACTATTGGTAAGAAAATTTTGCTATATTCACTTTTTAATTTAAGGAACTATTAACCAAATAAAATTAAGGTTTTATTATGGGAATTTTCAGAAAGTATCAATGTGCTTTTTTTTTTGTTTGGTTGGTTTTTAATATGCATGATGACTCCTGTGATCTATTTTAGAGAACAACTCAACTTCATGATCAAGTGAGAGTTTGCATTCTAAACGTTGCCATTCTCTTCAAGTAAAAACTTTGAGTATAGATTCCAAGCCACATAGCATTTCCACTAAACTTGGGTTCTTTCTTTTTTCCCTGGCTCACAAGCAGTTTTGTTTCTTTTAAAATGGGTACAAGTGATAAATCTACTATGAAACTATGAAGTCTACTAGAAAGACTTCCATTGCTTTCAAAGGGATCCCAATCAGGCCCTGTTTGACTACAAGGCAAAATATACTCTGCTATTTACACAAAAGAATTTTAAAGTTACTAACCAGTAGAAAAGAATGGAAAAAAGTTTCCTCTCCTGCCTTTTATACACTCAGAGATGTGTAAAAACAAGAGGAATAAGGAAGGTGTTATTTCATTCTGAATGGAAAAAAGCAGAACTAACTCAGGGTGGCTTCACTAATTATGTGCTGCAAAAGGAGTGGGAATTATATAGCCCTAGGAGCTTTCCAAGGCACAAGGCCTAGAAAAAAATACAGTAGTTCATTAGCCAGCCCCATAAGCTGAAACTAACAATCTGCTGGGACTCTAAATTTAATGTTAATTACTTATTTTGTTGTTTTTGTATTTTATCTCTTAAATGGCATATGCTTAACCTGTTTTAAAGTAAACATCTCCTAAAAAGTTTATCTTGTGGCTTAAATGGCTTCTAAATGATCTGCCCCAGCCAGCACAGTATATCTCAAATCTGTTGGGCAATTGGAGGGAGAGTAAAATCCACCCTTCCAACCCTCTGCATCCTGACAGATACAAGGTATAAGGAAGAGGAAAAGGCAACTCAGTATCTCTGTTCAAAGCTTCATGGACAGTTTTGGAGATTACAAACAGTACCAGACATTATCTTGGAACTGCTTGTTGGGTGATGGTGAGGAAACTTCCCAATAATTACAAGCACAATCCAAATGGCACGACAACACCAGTCCAGTGCCCTCATCTTTACCCATAGTAAGGTAACCTGCTTCCCAGGGTATCAAGCAAGTGCAAAATCAGTCCTCTTTTCCAGTACTGCTTTTGTGATTACAAGCAAGAAAGTTACTATTACAAAATAGTATCAATAAGACAGACCGCATGCAGGAGTTTAAAAATTATAGCTTTCACAACACAAGGAACATGGAATTTTCAAGGAAGTCACACTTTCTCCTAGCCCTTCTTCATGAGAAAAGGCTTAGTTATTTACTATGGTTTTATGCGGAATGAGCCAAATGAAAATAAACAAATAAATATATGAAGAATAATAGATATTCAAATGCTATCTTCTGGTCCTTAAATGTTACTTTGTAATGGGGAAGACTGAAATCAAACAGTTGGCCCTACTAGGACCACCAGTGGAGACTGCAGAGCAGAAATGAAGAAAATCCTTTACCTGCTTTTTCCATTTTTGAAGCTGCATTGGCCATCTTCCATCACATTAGTAACAGTAAAAAGTGACATCATGTTGTACTTCCTCCACCCTTCTATTCCCAGTCTTCAGGGAGGATGCTCTGCTACTCGGAATTCACAAATCTGTTTTACAAACCTGCCATCTCAAAGAGCTAAATCCCACAATTTTCTATTTTTATCTCATTTGTGTCTGGAAAAGGAGGAAGATTCAGATACCCTCTATATCTAGAGATGTCTTCCATGCAGTGTGTCAAAAATTCTCTAGGGTCCCAATCCTCCTTGACATAAATAACTTCCATAGGTACAGAAGGAAGCTGATGAGCATTTTCTGCCTGTTCTACACAATCCTTGCAACAGCTGCTGTTTCTCAGTGGAAACAAAAAGCTATTAGGTGTCTCTAAGTAAGATAGACAGGGAAATCCCAGAGCCAATATTTAACAAGATACATTAGACAGTTAATCACACTCTCTGAAAGCTATATAAGTAAATATATGCAGAACAACAGGCTGAACATTTGATCTTCACTCTGCACATATGTTTTTACACATTTTAGGGAAAACTCCAGGAAAAAAAACCCAAAACCAAACAAACCAACTATGTGAGTCAGTCTTGAATCCTTTCTACCTTCCTAGGGCAGTACCCTGATTTGGAATCTGTTTTTACTCAGCTTTTGAGGATCCTAAAGAAATTACAATATTATAGTGCCACTGTGCAATACGGAGTCAACATTGTGGCACCTTGTCCAGGCATGAACATAATTACTGGCAATTCATTTGTAAACTTGGAGAACTCAGCTAAATGCTCTAACACAAGCTCTTTCTTTGCAGTCACACTTAGGACATGTTATTTCTAGTAGCGATGTGTTCTGAGGCAGAGTTTTACATGAAGACATCAATTTTTTGTCCCCATCTGAAACAGCTGGCTGCACTTTTTAATAAGGTCTTCCTACTCCTGATTCAGGATGATTGCCACCTACTGACAGCAAGAACTGGTTTTATTTGCTTTGTTTTGTCAAGAATTCTAACCAATGCTGCTGCTGTTTCAGGCAGCTTTGCTTCAAGTTCAGATGGTGAAAACAGATCTCAAAAAAAGAAGCTGCATTTTGAAAAAATCTGGCATGGTACATGCCAGATTGTTATTAAAACCCACCTGCCCATGATGTTACTGACTGACTCCCTAGCACCACCAATCAACAGCCACTTTCCCAACCTTTTCTGCAAAAAAAAAAAAAAAGCAAATTAGACGAAAATACTCACCCTTTATGAACAGTCAAGTATGAAATTCAAAAGGTGAATTAGAAACAAGAAATTAAACAAAAGAGACAAAAATCAGTGGAAATAAGTCTAAACCTGGACAAAGACAATGAACCTATATATATAGGAAACTGAGTATTGCAGGATGCATAAAAATACCACTGCATTGTAAAAGTCAGCTGCATGGCTTTATCAAAAAGTCTTCTGGAAAAGATTTACTATAAATTGCACCTCTTCTCTATATACAAGCTTCATAAATGAAGTATAGGATTTCAAGAGACATTTTCTCTCTCTCTTTTTTTTTTTTTTTTGTCAGGTCTGGAGTCATTAAACAGAGATTAGCTGGATAAATAGAGGAAGTGATTTTTAAACTGTTTGCAAACTTAATGTGAAGAGCCCAGCCTTGCAAATTATCACATCTAATCAGAGATGCACGCTTCACTGCTCCAGTAATTGTACTAGTATTAGTCAAATTCTTGTTGTCTCCTCATTAACCATGAAAAGGAGACTCAAGATGTACTTCATTAGAGTATCCTGAATATAAATTGTTAGCGTAAGGGGGTAGAGATGTGTTACGTACTGTATATAGAAAGAAAAATATTAAGAACATAAAACATATTGAATCATTCTGGTGTTACACTGAATATATGAATTTCACAACCAAACCTCTCTTCTCTCTTCATTTTTACTGTCTCCATCCCCTGTTTTATTTGCAGTGAGACCATAATACTTAAAACATACTTTATAACCAATGCCATTAAAAAACAAAGAAAGAAATGTGGTGCATTTTGCAGCTATTCCTATTTCCACAGCCAGAACGCTATGGCTTAATCAGGAACTGTGTCTTTAGTAGAGATATTAGGTAAATCCTTGCCTACTGGATAACAAGTAAACGTGATCTAACTCACATTAAATGTAGATCAAATCAAAAGGTTTGTTCCTTTGATCAACAAAGGAATTAAATACTTCCCTTCTTTATTTAGCAATGCTCTTAAGTACATGCCTATAAATCAAGAGAATTTAAATACACGTCTAACATATAAAGCATGTGCTTAAGGGAATTGGGGTTTGAAAAAACCAGCTTGAATTGTATTTGCAAGTTCAATTGGGTCTATTAGAAGGGTAAAAGTAAAAACATTTCCAAGAATTTCAGTAGGAGAGGCAAAGCAAATTTTCATATTTACTTTTTTCATGGCTACTTTTTTTTTTTTGTGTGTGTGTGAATTTGAGTCTGAAATATTTGTATTACTTAACAATAGTTAAGGAAACCTGTAAATGAACTAGGCAGGACACCAAAATGCTACCAAAGAATGCTGTCTGCTCTCTATCACAGAATAAGAAGAACCAAACAGGAAATACCATGCAAAACCATGCCCTTTCATCCTTGAACTACAACTCCAAATCATCGTGAAATCAGATGTGTGAAAATGAAAATCTAAGCCAAGTCTAGTCTAGTACTTGTCTGTGTGGAAGTCTTGCCATAAAGGCAGTGAGAAATTCAAGAGGACAGTTAAGTCCATAAGGTATTGTCCAGGAGCTACTATTTACAGCAAGAAAATGAACTGTATTTCTAGGCCTGAGGTTTGCTCCCCATCCAGTTGCATCCTTTCAGAACACAGCAAAATCCTCACTCAACTTCAGCTCTATACCTAAGTACAAGACTAGAATCTTCAGTTTATTATTATTTACTGTAATTTTACCAGTATGCGGGTACTCATCATGGAAAGGAACCCATCTTGCTTGGTCAAGATATCCTGGGCAAATAATAATTCTGAAATACTTCCTGGTGCCTCTTTGAACAATATTAAAACACTTCAGGAACCTTTCATACAGAATTAATTAACATAAAAACCAGCCTTCACAATGCAGCAGAGCCCTAAAGTGGTTTCTGGAATTTAATTAGTCTAACCTTCTTTTCTCTACATTGGTACCACTCTATGAGAAGTGAAGATCATTATTAATTCCTTTGGTGTTCACTATAATAACATTAATCATGATGAACTCTTTTGGTAGTAAAGTGTATGTAATATGTAATTCTGTAATAATTTAGCATTAACTTGAAATTAATTTATAAAATACACTATTTGTCACCACACAATGAACATTTATAATATTCCTCATCATCATTAGTATGAGGATAACTGGCATTAAAAAATACAAGGGCTACAGACTTAGAGATTTCATAAATACATTTGGGAAATTGAGTGAGAGATGTTAGTGATTATTTATCAACTTTTCCTTTAAAAACTATAGTAGAGTCATTTTGAGCAGTAATAAAATATTATCTGTTGTGAAAAACACCAGAATCCTTTGGTTCAGCACTCGTTGAAAAACCTGATTATTTGAAGAAAGAAAATTGTTTCCCAATTTCTTTGGTTTCTCTGGAATTTAAAATTAATCCAGAACTTGTGTATTGTTTGTAAATAATGAATTTTGCACCAGAGAACTTCACCTGATCATTAAGTTTCTTTCACTATTAGACTAGCCTAAAGGACATAAATTCTAGCCCATCTCCTTAGACAGTAATCTCTATGACTGTATGAAAAATACAGCACAATCCAATAGATGAGCCCTAGAGCTTGCAAAAAGAAACAAAAAATAAAAAATGGAGAGGAAGATACAAAATTAAAGTGCTTGTCAAGTGACATATCTTGTTGCTACAAATGGCAAAGTGATTAAGTTTAAGATGCTATTAGACACTGAACGTATACAAACATCCTCAGTGAGTGATACTAATGGAGAAACAGTTTTGTCTTTCCACAGATGATTTGTTTTTATCACTGGACAATGCAAAATCTCTGTATTAAAAAATCACAAAGGATGAATTTGGACTCCTTTTATCTGTCTTTCTTATGTATTTCTGAGGTGCCAATCACTCTATTATCTAAATGCATTAACAGAGTAGCTGGCTTTTACTAAATGTAAAGAGATTCCAAAAGAATTCAAGATCAAAATACTTTCTTACTCAGCCACAGAAAGCCATTCTCAGTGCTGGGAAAGGCTTCTCATGACAGCTCTGAGAAACATTCTGGGACAGAGTCTAGATGCAAGGTACACTTGAACTCCTTTTGCAGGGCCCAGAAGCTGATGGGAACACACACAATCTACAGCTATGTATACATTCTGATATTACTTACATTATAGTATTTGGACTATGCCATAGCTGATATAAACTGTGTGTGCCAGTGAAGCAAAAGAATATGCAGGCATATGCTGTGAGTGGGAATGAATTTAAGTGTGTGTTTATACACTTGGCTGAATCAGGCCTTCATCACCTGGGCAGATCTTCAGTGTATTTTATATCAGCATTACCTCAGTAGAGTTGCCTCCCCTTTAAATTGGTTTGAGAAAAGAGCAAGAATTATGTCCCATAAGTTTTAGGTGTATTG
This sequence comes from Micropsitta finschii, assembly GCA_034783455.1. Classification (NCBI taxonomy): domain Eukaryota; kingdom Metazoa; phylum Chordata; class Aves; order Psittaciformes; family Psittacidae; genus Micropsitta; species Micropsitta finschii. The sequence goes on along the minus strand of JAVHNF010033694.1, from coordinate 4,471 downwards.
ACATGCCTTTCCCACCTTAAATGAAAAATACTGGGCATGACTTTTACTTTATGTAATTACTTTTCCATAATACTATATATTGGTTGTGAAAAATGGTTATTTAAACAATTTCTTCTAGCCTAATATTTAAAACTGTATTTTGCTCTTAAAAATTTATTAACTTAATTTACTGAAAAGGAGACTCCATTTTGGAAAAAGTCAAGGATCCTTTGCCTCATCTGTTTCCTGCAATGATTTAATGAGGGATAAAAATAGACAAGAATGATCAGATCTTCTCCTGGTATAAATTGTTAGATGCAGACCTTGGATCATAAATATCTTCCTCTTTTATATTATTATTAATGATAATTACAAGAGACCCTCTAAGAAGTTACTTCTTAAAGAAGTATCAGCCATGATCCTGTGGTTCAGCCTGCACCAAGCTTTGCATTTAAAATGTACATTCAGTATTTAAAATTACAGTACATTCATGTATTTAAAATGTACATTCATACAGTACATTCATTGTATTTAGTCACATACAATGTATTCAGTTTATTTCTCCCCAAATCATAATATTTATTTTTTTAATATAGATTTTTTTAGTAGTACGTATTCATATCCAAATGACTTACATTTAGGAAGTCTTCTTAAGCCTGCTGTTTCTAGTTGGAGCTTGGTTGAATTCCATTTGTGGTCAGTGTCAGTTGCAATTCAGTGATAATTCACCATGTGCTGAAAACAAAGAAAAAACTTATAGCTCGGGAAATTTATGTTCTTCTCCTTGTATATTTGATATTAAAATAAGTGTTTTCCTAGTTATACTGAAGAGCTCTTACTCAATCTGCATTTCTCTGTGTGTTTCCCCTATCAGTACTGGAGTTTAAGCATCAGAATTGGAGAGGGACAAATTTCAATTAGTCTGGCCCTTATTATGAGAGCTATCAGGGATCTTTTGTGAACTGCCACAGCTCAGCACTGGCCTAATTCCAGCACTGCTTCTTATGCTTTTTCTTTTGCTTGCTCTGCTCTTTTTCTTAATCTTATTCCCCATTTTTCCATGCTCTTTTCTTTATCATTTTTCCCCTCACAATCTGCATCACTTTGTATCCTCTCTCTATCCTTCTCTTTCCTCCTGGATCCAGTATCAAGCCTTCAAACCTCACCTTCTTTTTTTTTTTACCTCTTCCCTTTTATTTTTCTTTTCAAGTTTTCCCCTTTGATGAAAGCCCCTCTAGTTCTATCAGTCAGCATTTAAAAAGAAAACTCCATCAAATTTCCTCTCTGTACAAACAGAGACTTTCTTTAAGGAGACCATTCTTCATTGCAACTCAACAAATGCTCCCACTGATACTACAGCTTCACTCAACTCAAGGTCATAAAAAGTATCTTATATATTTTACCAGCCTAGTGATTTCAAGTGTCTCAACAGATGAGAGCTTGAATTAAAATTTCCAGCACATGTCAGAAATTACAGGTCTTGCTCCAAACAAATTATTACTCAAACAACTTCATGACACTGTCATTCCAAGAAAAGGGTATTTCTAGGTATTGTACCAAAGCCCCAGACAAGCAACATTTGAAGCCCTAGTAATAATGCCTTATATACTCTATAAAAAGTACCTTTCATCCCAAGTGTTCTTTTATATTCTTACGTAGATACCTTTGAGGTGGAGTTGTTGGACAAAAGTATCCTGAGTTAAAATTTCAGTCAAATAAATGGGGTTAGATTCTTATAGATCAAATGATGTAGCATATCTGACATTTCTGCAATAAACAGAAAGCTTGCGATTCCAAGGTGCAGTAGAAAACACCACACCACTTGCTTAAAAACTTTATAGTTGTATAGTGTGGAAATAGATGAAAATAGACTTAGGGATTTTGGTTTGGAATTTTTTTATTTTTTTTTTTTTTATGAAAGATTCCTTGGAAGGCATTATCAACAACTGGCTGTGATTTGAAACATCCTTTTGTGTGTGGAATTGCACACAGAGAAAAAAAGGTAAGTCAATTAATTGCATGCAGAAATCGGGCCAGGTAACATTCATGCCACAGTCCCTTTACATAATACAAAACCTTTGTTTACACATGAAAAAACCAGAAAGCTTTCCAAAATTATCATATCATATTCTTGGCTAGAGTGAATGAGTATAGCTCTTTTATGCTTTTAAAGTAGAAGGAATTTACATGCTAACCTGTTATTTAATCACTGATTAATAACAAGAACCAGTGCAAGACATTATTCTCCCATCTAATTTGCCCCTGCAATTTATAGGTTTGCCTTCCAAAGTAGAGGGTAGTTAGCAGTTTTCTACAGCTTCCACCTCTTGTCCATGCTCAGAAGTGGCAGACTCTTTACCCAGCACCTAAATTATTGTAGCTGGGGCCATTTACTCCAGCTAGAAAAAGAACTTGGATGCCTCCCACATTGCTGCAGGCTCCTTTCCTCCATTTCTCTATTGCACAGTAGTGAGGCAACTAGGCTCTATTTTCTCCATTCAGGCATTAGTTTCTCTTCTCTGAGATCAAGGGGGTCACTTGCAAGGCTGTGCATGTGTAACACCCTGGCTTAGCACTAAAGAGGAATGCTGTCCTTCAGGAGACTCTATTTTATTGCTACCTGTGCCCAAGAGACACCTCCCACAGAAGAACAGTGTCCCACACCTGCTAGATAAGCTTGCTTGGGAAGCTGCATATTTACTACTGTCAAGGTAAATACTCTCACCAATAAATCTGCACATTATGATTTTATAAACAGAGATTGCTCCTTGCTCTTAACTAACCTCTGTTTTTTCCTTTACATAACCATTTGATTGCCTGCCTAAGCTTTTTCTGAGTGTTACATATACTAATTCATTAGCAGCATTTTCATGTACTCAATGTCTATTTATATGTTCCCAGCAACACCAAAAGGAAACTCAGCAGGTTGCTATCTAAGAATCACCTAAAAAAAGTAAATGTTTGGCTACCAGTGGCAGGGAGATGGGGGAGGAGAGTAACAGGGGTTTGCCCCAGCCTTGGCTCATCTTTTAATAATAAGCTAATTCAGATAGTGAACATGCTGAGATTAGCAATGAAGCTGGAGTACCAATGTGCAACAAAGATTAATGTAAGTCAGTGTGATGCTGTCAATTCACCTCTCTAAAAAGCCACGATAGAACCAGGGTCTTAGAACCACTTGCAGTTCACTCATCCAAAATGAAAGCATGAAAGCTTCTGGATGCTACATAGGTTGCTCTTGTAAATGGGAATCACAGACTGAAAGATAAGCTTTGCCTATATATTAGTGAAGCAGTAGGGTCACCCACAAACACTACAAAGTTCATGGCAAGTCTATTCTAACCTAGTTGATTCTATAATACGATGAAGAAAGTGTTAGCCTCTACCATCAGAAAAAACATTGTCATGAAGGCTGGGGTTGATTCACCAAATCTAATATTGCCTTACAGGACAGAAAGCTGGCTATGCCCTTTAATTAGATTTGTCCATTGCATTAAAGGATGTTAAATCAGTTTTGT
>JAVHNF010033691.1:0-12795 GCA_034783455.1 Micropsitta finschii | reverse complement strand
AATCTGATTTTTTTTTCTGAGACTAGAGAGCAAATAAAAGAATCTTAGAATTGCAGTGAAAAATATTCATTGTGTGCTTCAAAACATACGTATCTTTTATCCAGTTTAATACCGAAAGGATTTGAGAAAGAGGGAGGAGGAGCTTTCACTTCACGGCTTTCTTTACCTCGGTTTTCTTCATAATTGAAGATGAAAATTGCTATCTAGGTGCAGGAAGTTTTACATAAAGCATTACCAAACTTCATTTACAAGCAAATTAGCTGTTATGACATAGCCTTAGAATACTATACTGGGTGTAAAACTGAATTAGACTGTCATAATAACAGATGGAGTCTAAAAATCCTGAGGTTTTTCTCCGTTCTTGAGCTTGGTTTTGCTCAAGCATTGCCTTACAGAGCCTCTTCCCTGCTTTCCACTGAGTTCTCTGCTGCTGAGCTTACAGGCAATGTCCCTGCATGCAATCCTCCTTCTCCAGCTTTGATTTCCAGCATGAGCAGGGAGGCACAGTGTGGCAGATCCCACATCCATAAGCTGTTTGTAATTACTTTTAGCCTTTTTCATCGTGAGGATGTCCCAAAATCTTTTTTTTTCATGTTAGCTCCCTAATACAGCACCATATGTACTTATCTTGTAGTTTAAAATACAAAGTTGCACTGTCTGTGACCTGAAACTGTGAGGACTACATTTCAGAATAAAATCCCAATTTAGGCATTGATTTGTCACATAAGGAAGAAACCTAGGATTTAATGATGAGGATAAGGAACTACAATGAATTTACATAATTCACCTTGGCATGGAGAGACTGGTCAGCTCCCAGAGATTACTTAGCACTGCTAACTGCTTGTGTATGCTTGCTCTTCTTGCAGATTATATGTGACAAGAATAGTCTTGGGGAGTTATTACATAAGAAGGACTATTTAAAGTTTATTCATTTCAGTGTAATTCTGACATTTCTAAATTAAAACCAGCCTGCTTCTTGTTCTTGTGGTGTTTTAGAAGCTCAAAGTATCTTCAGTATGGAAAATACATTCTCACTTCATAGCTCAATTTTTTGCACTGAGAAATTACTTTATTAACCACAGTGCACTATATTAGAACTTCTATTAATAATTTCTGTGTGCATCATAGAATCCCAGGCTGGTCTGGGTTGGAAGGGACCTTAAAGCTCATCCAGTTCCAACCCCCCCTGCCATCAGCAGGGACACCTTTCACTAGAGCAGGGTGCTCCAAGCCGCATCCAACATGGCCTTGAACACAGGCAGGGATGGGGCACCTACAGCTTCCCTGGGCACCCTGTGCCAGCGCCTCAGCACCCTCACAGGGAAGAATCGTACACTGCAGAATCTCCTGGTGAAGTTTAACCTTGCTGCTCTAATACTCACAAGCCCAACTCTTGTAGTCATGCAGATTTAATGAGCAAAATAAGATTGTCTGAAGGCAGACAACTTATGCTGAATACTGAGTACCTAATTCAAGCCTACATTAGTGTAGTACCTAAACAGTGGGGTAGAAGTCCTTTTTAAAACAGATTCAAGCTTTTGTGGCCCTTCCAACAGAACCACAGTTTATTAAACATCAACACTTCTGATGACAGAATACAACTCAACTTTCACAGAAACTGGACTTTAACCATTAATAGTGGACATTAGGATCACATGCCAGGTGCGGGCAGGACACTCGTCCCAGCAGTGCATCGCAGCTCACTCTGACACGAGTGACAGTGCAACAGCTCTCCTGGAGCCACGCTGGATTGGAGAATCACCCCAGTACTGCCTCCTGAGACTCCTCAGGGGCAACTGGGACACCACGGAAAGAACCACAGATTTTCTGTGATGCCTTCAGTGAATTTACACAGTTTTAAAAGCAGAGGCTTAGAAAGAGGAAAAGCAACGCCAGAAAAAAGTTTAAGTGCCATAGTAAAGGCAAGCCCTCTCCAAGGAGAAGGGTGCAAGTTTCCGAGCTTTGGTCACACTGTTTATAAGATACATGTGTGAAATGTTAAAATCCATTTATTTGTCTGTATTTGGCTTTTAAGAGTGCTTCTGAAGAATGCCATTTGCATAGAAAGCAGCAACTGTTCCAGGACATCATATGGCAATCAACTCCTGATCTAAACACGCACTTACATCTCAGAAGATAAAAAATGTTCCACAGTCTCCTATATGAAATCAGCACTTATTTTTCTTCTTGTGCCAATTCCAACCTGCTCTTCTGTAAAAGTGCTTCATCTGCAAAATTTGGTCAGAACAGATTTCATAAATACTGCTTAGATGCTATAAAGAGCTATCAAAAAAAAAAAAAGCAAGATCCCTTTCTTTCCCCTCACACAACAAATGAAGAGATATTACTGTGTGACATGAATTACACATTTTGGATAGGAGCAATCATGAGTACCAAGCAGCGAAGAATTCTGACTTAAACCTTGGCAGTTCCCAGATGACAAACTGTTTTGAGAAAACACCCATGTCAACTTGGATTAAAGCAAATTAATTTTTACAGTTATTCTAGTACAGGTGACAAAAATAAAATACTCAGAAGCAAAAGTGACAGATTTCAGTTATTAGGTGATAAAAGATACCCAGCACACCTAATACTGCTATAATTTCCAGGGACACCTCTTTAACGCTGCACATTTGTTGTCTTCTAAAATATAACCAGGTTCCTGCTGATCCAAGTGATTCAGGCACAGGCTCCAGAGCATTTTGGCAATGTTACCTCATAACTATAGTATACAAAGGCACAATTTAATTCAGCTTCATACCCTCTAAGAACAGATTCTGTCAACTTCTACAAAGATCTGGAGCTGTATTTACGCTCCACAGCACATACCATCATTGCCATAAGCCACTGCAGCAAATCCTCTTCCGTGTTCCCTTAGAACATCGAAAAACCATTGCTTAAAAAGGGCATGATGGGATTAACAAAAACCACTATTCTCCTTCAAGAAATATACAATAGCAATAGAATGGAAAATCACAGAGATTATGTAGGGAAAACCCCAAACCAATAAGCCTTACTTGTGCAAGGTGTGAGATGGCCGGTCATTTTTCTCCACTTGTCCATAGCAGCTGGTTTTTGCTTCTGGAATGAATGAGTATTTTTCCAGCATGGCTGATGCAGCAGTGGCAATAATCCCTAGGCCATCCCGTACCCGAGCTTCTAAACTGTAGTCCCATTCATCGTAAGATGCTGAAATGAGTCCTGAAGGAAACTCCTTGGGAGTGATTTCTGTGTTACCACTAACCAGGCTGGGAACTATCCAAAAGAAATCATAGCCAGTAAGGCCCAGGGAACGAGCCTCATCCAGTATGTAGACAGCTTCATCCTTGGAACAATAGAGCAGGATGACAGATGAATGAATTTTCTTCAGCTGAATTTGGGTCTTGGCATCTCCGAAGGCGGTATCGAGTATGATGACATTCTGCATGTCCCAGCCCACAAAACTGTTTTCCACTGTGGTCTTAATGACATTGATGAAGTCTCGATACCCAGGAAAGGTGGTGGTCACCAGAGAGAACACATGCCAGTCATAATCCTGCATGATCTTCAGCATGATGATGGCTTCCTGCTGGATGGAAGCCCCAAACTGGAAGAATGTGGACATCACATCCTAGAATACCAAACAACAAAAGATTATTAATTTAGTGCAAGTCTGAAGGGAATAGAATCTTAAATTCTGCTGTCTTTGGTTCACCATGGCTACTAAACTTTTATTGTATTCCAATAACTTTCTGTGCCTTCTCATATTCAAATCACTAATAAGCAACACCAATTGTAGGTACCTGAGCTAATGAAAATATTTGACAAAAACTGTCAAAAGTATTTTTGTTTTAGTGCTTGGTCACTTGAAGACAACAATTCAAATCAGTATTTTTGAGGCAGCTCCCTAGAGACAGCCACCCACTGTCACACAACTCATCTTCAGCAGGAAGCTTTATATTCATCAAACTTATCAAGAACATGACCCAGTACATTCACACCAATTTTTAGGTACAATGGAAATAAGCTACAATGCACATGCTGTATGCATATGAAGATGCTCTGTACTTGCAGGCCTAATGTCTGAGGAAAACTTTATTTCCACAAATCCATTGGACATGGTGGCAGCTGTCAAACTCTGCAGAAGCAGATTTATCACCCCCAGGTATGCAGTTCACTACTGTTCGTGGGCTCACTACTGACTATGCTCCATGCACTTGGACCATTGACAGCTAAGACGATGCGACCCCAGGACAACCAGTAAGCTGCTGTGTCCTCATTAAAATACTGGAATGTAAGGAAATTCAAACAATGACCTAATTGTAGCTGGCAGTTGCATTGCCTGACACCACTGTGATGTCAGCTTGTTAGGAACTTGTTTCTAATATCGCTGACTTTTGCAGTATTTGCAATGTTTTAAACTGCATAAGGGCAGGTACCTCACATCAGAAATAAGCAACACAATAATATATTTTGTTGGCACTAAATTTACAAACATTTTCATTGATCTGTTTTTACTAAGTTGCTGTAAAATCCAAATTTATATTTGAATTTTACATTCTAGGTTTATATACATCACAGCTATTAGAGTACCAAAACTATACACAGGAATCTATATAATCCTTTATTTTCATTTTGCTTCAGTATTTGTTCCTGACCAGTAGTGGCAACTTATGTGTGTCTTTCTCATGTACAGAAAGTGTGAACTCCTGTGGAAAGAAAACCTTATGATTTTAAAATAAGATATTAACAGTTCAAGATTTCTTATGCAGCCTTACTAGAAAGACACACATGGTGCCTTTAATTCCAAGTTTTATGAATGTGGTTGTGAACTGCTATCCTATTTTACACTTCTGGGGAACAGAAACATGAATTGACTTCAGTTTCATGGCAATGTGGTGTTAAACACAATTATTAGTGAGAACAGGAACTCATTTCTACAAGTTCTATATCTTATCGACAGAAATCTATTCAGAGCAAACAGTGTCTGTATTTTTCAGTACAAGATGAGGAGTGTTATTACTTCCCAAGTACCAGAAATCCTGATATCAGGATCAAAAAGAAAAATGTCTCACAATTTGTGTCAGACCATGAAAACTGGTACTGAAGGTACAACACACACAATACTGGTGGTAATAAAATCACAGAATCATAGAATGGTTTGGGTTGGAAGGGACTTCTAAGCTCATCCAGTTCTAACCCCCTGCCACAGGCAGGGACACCACTAGACCAGGTTGCCCCAGGCCCCATCCAACCTGGCCTTGAACACTGTTTGGATGGGGCATCATCTGCCTCTAAGATGGCATTCTGAATGCCAGTGCCAAATCTAAATTTGGTTTGGGTTAATTACAGATGTTATAAAACACAGTTGGGAGAAGAATTAATTAGGAAGTCTGTTTACCGAATGCTGCTAGGAGCTATTTCCTGGTGACGTGCACTGGATGCTTAAAAACAAACAAACAAGCTTTACATCTGGGAACATTTGCAGCTAAAAAAAACCACTGCTCACAGAAAACCTGCTCAGAGTCAGCATTTAATAGTTTAATTACTGATTTACTATTATAAAGTAAATTAGGTATCTAGACACAAAATGCCATGAATCAAAGCTTGCTATAGCTTCCTAATTGAACATAAAAACATACTGTCAAGCAAAGTCAATCACTTCAGATTTCTTCTCCAGCTTTTATTTTATCCTGGATTTTACTTGTAATTATGATAAATAACATATTATTTATAATAAATAAGTAAATTAAGTAAAATAATCTACAGCAAATTAGATTATTTCCATTATATCGCTTCACTCTACCCCATTTATATATGTAGTTTCTGGCTACTAATGTAGTGGAATAATTTTTTCAAACAGTACATACACCTTGGTCCTTCATTGCATCACAAGGAACTTTTACAATAAGGCAACTGAAGATCAAGTATTAGAGGCCAAACCCCAATGCACATGGACATTTCCAAGTGTGGCCTAACTAGTAAATATACATTTTTAACCTAAAGCTGTCCTTGTCATCTGGTCTGGCAATGAAAACAGTCCTGTGCACAACAGCCTGTGTCACCATGACATGAGTCTGACAACACAGTAAAAGTGATGAAAATAAAACCCTTCCTTTTATAAACATTTCATTAGAGAAGTAGTTTATAAAGGGAGTTTTGATTAAAGATTTTTGTAAGTTCACACCCACATTACACAAATCCTTTCAAAAAATTGTGAACTTTAGCCAAAAATCAAGTGATTAGTATCAATTTGTGATCAGAATGGTGAAAAACCTGTAATTATATGGTGAAAACAAGTCTGGGTTAAGCAAAAATGGAGATTTCTACAATATCACAAGCAAGGTTCTCATCTGAAGAAATTACATGTAGCTCCTCTGGCTTCATATGATGCTTTTATAGAGCTGAATTTCTGACTAGATGTGTTTACAGTGAATAGGAAATAGATGGAAGATTACAAGCAAATTGCAGCATTAGGAGCTTCACCAAATATTTAAATGACTATAAGGAGAATATTCAAGGACATTAAATTTGGAGGGGGAGAAGAAAGAAATTTTAGTGAAGAAACAGCAAACAAATAAATAAAACTACTGGGGATTCAACTGTTGTATCCTTAAATATCTACAGAACTGTTCATTTTGGGGTTTTTAAAATTTCAGCTTTTTCCCAAAAAGCATTATTATTCCTCTGCTCTATACAGGCAGTACTTTGTTACATATCTAGAATTTAAGTTCTGCTTTTCTATACTCAACAGCAAACTGAAGCTATGTTTGTAAAAACCAAAAATCCATTTATTTTCATATCACTTGAAAACACTTAACATTCCATCTTGTCATTAAGACATCCACCTAAGTCTTTGCTAAAGTGGATGTAATATTGGAGATGTAATATTGGAGGTCCTTTAAATGCATGTGAGAAATATGTTCTTTTTCTTCTTTCACTGGCCCCGTCTATTGAGCTTATTGGTGAAGGATGTACGGAAGATGTACCACTTATCCAATACAAAGGAATCCCATGGATGAATCTCAAAGCACGAAAATCCCAAGATGTTACCTTGATACGAGCAAAAACATAGTTCAAAGTAGTTGTGGAAACGATTTGATTTTTCTGTACTAGCTTCTTAGCTGGATTCCACCAGAGCCGTGTAAACAAAAACCAGCAACAAAAAGAGAAGGGGTGGTGGTGGGGAAACAACAAATGAAAACTTTTTGCTTCTTTCTGTCTTGCACATGAATATGCAGTTTATAGCAAAACATCTCCCCATGTTTCACACCAGAAAGAAGGAACCCTTCAATTGTTTCGTGCTTGACACGATTCTTGAATGTCGAATGCAATGTAAAATTCTGCCATGACAGCAGAAGGGCACTTCAACTACCCCCTGGTTTTGCATGAAACAGAGCAGCGCTCTCTGGTGCTGTCATTTCATAGGTTAATATATTAAAACGCTTAATAATTAATGTAACAAATCCATAAATCTGTCACTGTTGTCAGAATTAGACATTTTGCTTCCCCAATTCAGAAAACTTACAGGAGTGCTTCTCTCAAAACCTCATCCTCAGCTATTTTCATGGCATCTTAGTTGCTCAGCTCCAGTTTTTCCATGAGATCAGCAGGGCATGCTCACAGCTGTTGTACCAGCTGAGGTAAGCCCTGACAGCAGTTTATGCCTACTAGGGAAAAAGCTGCAATAGATGGTTAGCTAAGGAAAGGAACATTTGTTATCTAAAATAGTATACCTGTTGGCAAAATGGAATGCTAAACCAGAGCAACAGAGGGGTCAACATAAGACCAAATCGATTTTCCATTTGGCAGCCTTGTTGAGGACAGTTAGTTTGCTGGTAAGACAATATTATGACAGGAAGCAAATGCCAATATGAAACATGGTTTAAAAAGCAATCCAGAAGATTCCTACTCACTCTGTATCTTCCACAGAGATCCAGCAAAAAACATTCCTCTCCTATTTTACACCACGGTAACTTAGATATTTCATTTTTATAAAACAGATTTAAGGCGTGTGTTGCCAGGTCTACAAATAAAGTGCAAGCTGTTTCCTGTTTAATGAATTAGAGTAGTTATTTGGCATTTTAATGAAGACTGGAAAAGCAGAAAGCCAGAAATTAGTCATGAATTTAAGCTGAATAATTTAGCATCCCATCTAAAATATACAGAAGGACATTATTTGTACCAATCTCTAATGGAGGTGAATAAGGTATCTTGCAGTGTGCTAACTTGGTACCATTTTTCTTGGATTATTTGAAATGATGTATTGATTCCCTTGTAAACAGGAATTGAATCACGTTTATCTGCCATGAACCTCTAGGTTTCCTCTGTAGTACTACACAGACCCATGCAAAACCTGCAGTAAATGCAAGCAATGAAGTGAGGGAGCTCAGAGGAAAACCTTTCCTCCCAAGATACTCTGCACATTTCTAAACTCCTAAGTTATTAAATTCCTGCCTCTATTCATTAACAGTATAGACCATGCAATTCCCAACACAAACATCTCACTAAGGTGCCCTGGGAGAAAACTCCCCCATTAACACCATGGGAGCAATTTGGGGGAAATTATACAAAATTATGCACTTTCAGGCAAAGCAGAGCAACGTGTGAGGGTGGGAATAATTTACTAATTATTGCAAACACCAGAACAGACTTGCTTCCCAAGGACTTGTCACCTCTCTGGCTCCACGCATGGCAAAAACATGCATGACTCCTGCTCACAGATTTCTCTGCTGATACCAACCTTGCCTTTAGGAGCTCCTGCCTGGGCTCCAGGTATCCCCACCAAGCACCATCACCCTGAGACAAGCTCAGCTGCAGCAAGGCTTATGCCCAGTCCCCATGGATACCGATTTGAACCTTGCACTCAACCTGGAGCCTGCCTCATCCTCCTTCCTTGTCCAGCAACCTGGACCTGCTACGCCAGGATGGAGGGAGCAGCAGGACAGCAGCTCTGCAGATGAGAACCACTCCTGCACGCGATAAACCTGAGGTTCTGCTCACATAGACCTGTGAATGTGTTTCACAATTTGTCACTGAGCAGACAACTAAGGCCTTCTAAGCAGACCTAAAAAAGGGATGTAACTTTTCTTCCTATGTAATTTAACTGGTGCAAATGCAGAGCCACAAAATGCATGAAGGTCACCAAAAAGGACAAACCAAGGCCTTACTTCTCATTTCAAAAGTTTGTTCTGGGAGAGGAACACTCAAGTTAGAAAAGGGCAGTAGCAAGCAAGGGAGGACATTGCGGCTTTCTGACATCTGAAATGTCCCCTTCTATTATTTCAAGAAATAAATATCAGAGAAACATGATTTTGAAAGGTTAGCACCAGCTTAATCAAGCATGTTCCTTCCCATTTCTACAGGGAGCCTGCAGGGATTCATTTTGCAGCGGCTTCTGTACTTTTAGGTCATGCTTTTATCCTATGAGCTTTGCTAGAGAGGGTTTGTGTTTGGTTTTGTTTGTTTGTTTCCCTGAAGATATCTATTTAATTTTACACTATCTGCTTGGCTTCTCTGGGTCTGCTATATGAGCTGAAGTTTGGCTATTTTTTTCTACACTAGAATAGCAAAGAAACAATTACAAAGGAATGAGAACAGGGTTTCTGCAGATCATTGCAGAGTCCACTGGTTTTTGATCCTTTACATTCTTTGAATAATACAGTGTCATGTCTATTGAATTAAAGTAACTCGACATGCCATTACAGTGAAACAACATAATTATAGAAGAAGACTATTTCTGCACAGAGCTCAGGACCCATTCCCCAGGCTGGAGAGCACTGTCTGGATTTTCAGTACATCCAGGTTTTCTTTCCCAGGTTGGTCAGACACTGGAAATTGTGATGTCTCAGTCTGAGCTCCTGTTCATCCAGGACAGGCAAGTGAAAAATGCTTTCAAAGGCTGAAATGACACCAACCAGCCTGTGACCAAACTTGACAAAGTCCTGAGAAGATTCATGCAAGCCAGCAGGAATTGTGTGTGGTCATTTGACGAAAGGTTTCTTCATAGACACATCCTTTCCACATAAATTTCAACTTCCACTGTTACAGAAATGTCTTACGCTGTGACTACATTAGTGAGGAAAGGCAAAACTGTGGTTCTACAGACAAAAAGGCCCTGTGGAGCTTGCTGTACTATGAGTAGCTGCTATTGTACAGTTTCTGTGGTGAAACAATACCAGTGTGTAAGAAGTAGTAGAGTACTGATGTCTGCAAGGAAGATAAGGGAGAATAAAGAGAATTTTTAGACTAATTATGTTTGCTTTGTATGTTCATATATTTCTTGAATATAAATCAGTCACTCTCTAACCCATACCGGATCATGCAGTGATGAACATCGCTGTAAAATCATTACTCTATTTTTCCTTTATGGAGAAGATGAGATTTATACAAGTTTCTCATTTCCTAGAAGTATTTCACCATGCAAATAAAAACTGAAAAATGTGTGAACTAATATATTTGTTTGCAAGGAGGACAGCTTTTATGCCACAGATTACAGCTCAGATTCACTTCTCATGCCCCTTGTCATGGCTGCAGATAAATGTTTTGCCATTCTTTTAAACGCAGATGCCTGATTTTCTCGTGGTTTGTACAAGCACCATCCTTTTGCTTTTTGGTCAGCACTAAACTGATAGGGGTCTCTTGAAGAGCCCCTAAAGATAATATTTTCCTTGGGAAAATTACTTTAAATTAGCCATGCAGAACATCTTTCACCTCTAGGAACACCCGAGTTCACACAGAGAGCCCTTGAGTCTGTCCTCTTCAAACAGTTGTTAGGAATGATGGGAGAGCAATCAGGAAAGTTACCAACTTTTCAAAGACAGAGAAGGCAATTGCTGTGAAGATACTGCAACGATCCTGGTGAAAGGAACTGCCAGTAATTCCCATTTGGCACATCACAACAAAGTTGTGGGGACAACCTTGTGAGAAAATGAGGCCCTGCTCCTGTTCTCCCCACAGTAAGGTGAGAAAGTTTAGAACAAACTGATGAGGACCTGGTCTTTACAGGTTACCTACCTGGATGAGAAAAAAAACAACAATGAAACAATGCTATAAAATGAGGTAGAAAGAAATCCAAACCCAATCAAACTGTACTTGTTGGAAGGAAGAAAGCCTAGACTTATTTTCAGAACCAAAAATAAGTCATTTTGTAGAATCACAGAAAGCTTTTCACCAGGTAACAGAAATAGAAAGCATTAGGAGGGCATCAGTGAGTTGTGAATTAGCCCAGTGAAAAGCCAAAACTCAGGAAAACCATCAGGGGTAGAAGGAGACGTCCAAGGAAATGAAAAATCTGGATAACTTCCCTCTCTACATACTGGTATTTTTCATTGTAACTCACATAATTTACCTCTAGAAATAAAATACCACAAAAAGACACAGTACTGGTGAAGGATACCAACTACTGAGCCAGTCAATTTCTGGAAAACAAATAATCTTGGTATACAGACTATCCATCCCCACTGTCCCACTCTTACAATTGCACTGGGGCATTATTTACCAATATTCACATTGTTCCATATCAGTACTGAGATACTTTACTACCAAAACAACGTGCTGGCCTACATGGAATTTCTTCCTCAAGTTTCAGTCTGGGACTATAGAGAATTACCTTTCAAATCAATTTGTTCATTTACTTTGAACCACATCGGCTCCCATAAGGCCATCACAGATAAGCTTCTCTTGACTCATGGGCAATTTGGGAAACTTTAATGGATATAAAATCAGAGCATTTAGGTTACAGGGAGTCACATTATTTCTTGCAGCGGACAGCTAGTTCTAATTATAAATCTTGAAACAATCCTGCTGTTAATGGCCACGCTTACTGAAAACAACCCTGTGTACAGGCTTTATCTGTCCAATTTCAAAACGAGTCCTTGATTCCAGGTTTTGGGACAGGCAGATGGATCTGACATGAAGGAGGATTCTCAAATTTCTGCGGAACTCCAGATAGAAAGAGAAATGGAAAAGCAATGTCTCACCTTCCTCTCCCAAGAATTTTTCTCAATTTTCTGTAAATAAAGTTTCATTGCAATGTTTCAGCCTCACGTGTTTTACTGCCCTGAAGGATTATATCGCTGCTCTTGAAAAAGCACAATGGCCACATTTTGTCTGATTTTCACAGTTTTTTACTGCACCAGCCAAATTCTCTTTTTCTATCAAAATCAATTATCCAAATCAATTTTACTCTACCCCAGCCATAAGTTTAAACATGCACACGAATTACTGCAAGCCATTCACAGAACATGCTAGAATTCAATATACTTGATATCTTTTGGGGTACCCATTAAGTTAAAAATGTGTAGATTTGTTTTGCTTTGTTTTTCATTTTTATGGTAATATTTTAGCTTAGCAAAATGTCAGATATATTTTCACATTACTATTACTGCAGAATCAAAGGAAATATAAGTTGTTTGAATAGCTTGTGGAAGTTTTGAAGAATCAGTGCTATGCAGCAATTCATCCCTGGCACAAATTTTCATTCCAGGTATTTGGTATCTACCACATCAACCAGTTCACTTAACAGCATAAGATGGCATCAGAGTGATTCAGATATATGCTGTATACCACAAAACTAGAGGAAAAGTTGCTTAGAACAAGGATTTAGAGTGGTTGAGGGCAAGTACAATTCCCTGTTCCAGTTTTTTTCTCTTGTCTAATACAAGTATGGCACCAGATAACCCTACAATAGCAAACTGTTTACAGCTCATGCATCAACAACATTCACGAAAGGCTATTGATAGAATCATAGAATAGTTAGGGTTGGAAAGGACCTTAAGATCATCTAGTTCCAATCCCCCTGCCAGGGGCAGGGAC
>JAVHNF010033686.1:32684-45234 GCA_034783455.1 Micropsitta finschii | reverse complement strand
TTATGTGGTAGCAATTATTTTTCCTTCTGTATGTAGCTTACATGATGTTAAAACTCATGATCTTCCTGTACATTATGAGGTTGCTGTTCTGTCATTTGTCCACTTCTTTCACACTTCTTTTAATAGCTCTTAATGTTGACATGTTGAGAAGCACAGCCTGCTTTGTTTTTTTTTTTTCTGTATATCACTGCCCCCATGATACTGAAGCACCTGCTAGGACAGCCTTCCTGATGAGGTTATGTTGAGGGGCAGCAGGTAGTGACTGTAACAGATTTATGATTGAGACTCCCTTACATTACTATTAAGAAAGTTCTGCATGCCATCGTGAAAGATCTAGACATACAACTCTAGGCAGAAAAGGTATTTGGAGCTGTTTTCTCAAATGCCTTTAAAATCAATCGAAAGTTTGTGAACATGTGGCAAGGTATGATTCTAAGCTATTGTGTTCTGGAATTTCCCTGGTTCTGCAGGGTCATATGGCTTGTTGGATTTGTTTATTTAAAAACTAAATAACAATAAATAAAAATTCTGAACAACCACAAAAACAAGCAGACAAAATCCATCAAACAAAGCAGTTTAACTTTTCTTGCCTGTTTTCAAAATAAAGGCGGACTTAAAATTATTAAAGAACTTTTGGAGTCTTTGTTTCTGAGTACCTGAATTGCTTTAGGAGATTCATAGTGACATTAACATCTGAAATGTAGAGGAGAAAATACTATGCTCTGAATAGGAGTATTTCTGCCTTTCAAAATCAGGTGAATGAATTCAAATCTACCAGAATAAGCACAATACATACTTTCACTTTAAAGTGTTTGGTTAGACTTCAGATTGATATTGAGAGGAAATTGAGTAATATGCTAATCATGCTAATAGTCCCTGTATTGTTCTCCCCTCCAAGTACATCTTGATTTTTTTTTTTTACTTTTTTTTTTTTCTGCAACTTCTTGAATCTAAAAAATTGGTGAGAAGGATAGAACAATCAAAGTGCCTGTAGTTGTTTTGCAGTTAACAGAAGTGGGAGCCTGAAATTTGGGAGCTGAATAATTACCCTGTTGGGTTTTTCTGTCTGAAGCTAGCATGGTAGTGAAGTAGAAGAATTAGTGTGGTATGCTGAAAAATGGATTATTCAGTTGCTCCATCTTCCTTTTCTTTCCTTAATCCTCTTTGTCCTATCCTCTCAATAAATCTCTTGCAACAGCACTTTTAATCTGTGAGTTGTGAACTAATTTCACGGAGGATTTAAATTCCTATAAAAGTAATGAAAATCGGCACTGGGCAGAGGAAAGAAACCCTGACTGCTGGGAAGACAGAGGCAGAGCTCAGCCATTGAGCACGGTTTGGCTGCTCAATGTAGGCATTGACTTACTAGTGTTTCCTGTCCTATGGAAGGAATGAGGAAAAATTGGACTTGTTTCAGTGAGGGAGAGAAGGAGATTGAAGGACAAAGGTTACTGTGGATTTGTTGGAAAAGTTTCATCATCATCAGTGCAACTATTTATAGAAAGCAAGTTTTGGCTGTTAGCAGTGTGAAGAATGTTTAGGATATTTGTGAAAAGAAACTGATGGGCATCTTCTATCAGATACTTCAATAACTTTCAGGCTTTACAAATCAGAAAAGCTATTCTTTTTAAGGGAATTAACTTTCTTGCTTCTGAATTATTTCTGGTTTGCTTTTTTAAATTTTAGAACAGCAGAAATGTGGTCATGACAGCTCAGTAACGTATCTAGAAAGCTTGGTATGTGAATTTATGCAGATTAAAAGTGCAGATTTTGTTTGTGCCAGCAATGATTGAAAGGTATTGTGACACTGAGGGCAACTACGTGGTCTCATTTGGACAACAAAAATGTATTGCTCTACTCTTAAGCTGTATCTCATGTAGTTTATTGATACATCAGGCTAATGTCACCCATGGTTTGTGGAGAGATTTTTCTTCCATCTTTTCTTCTGAGACCATCCTTCCCAGATGTAGCAGACTGTATTAAGGGAATCTCAGTTGTCACATTGTGCCTTTTGGACTGTTACTGTAAATCCAGGATTCCTATCTTTAGAAAGAAGGAATGTAAAATTCAGAGCACTAGCACAACAGCCAGAAGTTGACCTGTTAGTAGCTGCTGAATAGGATAGCCAGGGAGAAGAGAGTGGCAAACAAACAATGGATTATCAAAGAAAGCATACCAGTGGTACTGAAGATATTGACAGTTATTTTTTCTACCCCCATCTCCAACATGGTATGTTTATTGCAGGTCTTTGTAGCAAGACCTGTTGTAGCTGCATACTGTAGAGGGGAGGGAATTATTTTTGGAGGCACTAGAGTGACAGTAATTTAGGGAACACTGAGTAGTAAAAGGAAAACTGCCAATGTTAATCTGCGATCTCTAAGTAATTGTCTTAGGGATTTATTTTGAAAACAACAAAATAGCTTGGAGGACTGAGTAGAATAAGTCTTAGTAGCAGATGCCATCCTTAGTCAGGGAGTCCTTTGTACCTGTTTTATGTGACAAACTCTAGCTCTTACCAATGGAAATATGGGAATACTGTGCCAGTGATGCTAGTCTTGCTTGGGACCAGAAGTGGAGTACTGTGCTGCTAGCTGAACATAGCTGCTTCTTCCTGTGAGAATACTGAAAGAACCAGGATAATTTTGCACCTTCTTCCTTTGAACTGTTTCCTTCTACTGAGATCATTCAGTTGAACGTGCAAACACAATTACTCGAATACCAGTCACAATTAGGCTGCTGGATTGTTTTACATGGACTTGGTTTACGATACTGTTAACACTTGTGTTAACATTAATACATGAACTGTGTTGGTAATGCACGTTATGCTTGGTAGAAGAGTGAGAGGGAATATACCTTAAGGAATAATGTGGTAAATGTGGTGTGGATTATATATACATGTTTTCTGCACTGCAGACTGTCTTTAGCATTGGAAACACTGTCTCTTGGTGCTTTCTCTCAGGCTTGATTCACTGATGTATTCTGTCTTTCCAGGTTACTTGCCTTCCTTGGGGTTTCCTTCGAAGGGCTCTCCTGTTTCTCTCAACTCTGACACTTCTTCTCTTGCACCTAATTTCATAGGTAAATGGTGTCCTTTTTGTGAGAGTGCTTGTGCTGCTTCTTCTGTGCCAAGTTCCCATTTAATATGGATATTTATCTCAAAGGTGTGGATACCTGATTATTCAGGCAGGTGGGTGGGACACTTCCCGTCGACTCATAGGTTGCACTCTAAAGACATAAATGGGATATGAAGAAATAATCCTAGTAGAAATCCCTTGTGCCTGCAGATTCATAGATAAAACCTGACTTGTGACTAATGTTTACTAAAGACTGATTTCAAAACCTGTATTGGCCTGTTTAGGTTTTGTCAGGGGGAATCCTTAGTTTAAAAGAATGCAGCCTCCCACTTGAGAGAGGACTAAAACATGAGGTTAGAAATGATAACATGCAATGAAGAAATGAAAATTCTTCCTCAGCACCAGGAAGTTGTTACTAGAGGTCATGAGATTTTTGTAAGTTGTGCTTTCATTTAAGGGAAAAAAGAAGTCTTTAGTCTCCTTGGCTATAGCATACAAAACAAGTATATGTTAGGAGTAATTATGATTTCAAAAGCTGTGGCTTGAAGAAAGAAATACTTTTGCAAAGCTAGCAATCAAAATGTAAGAATTAGGAACACTGCAAGAAATCATATTGTACTTTTCAATATTTGTGGTCTTTCAGAAGAGCTATTTCCAACAGCGTCAATTTGCTTGGATGAGTAGGGAGTCAGAACTGGGGCAAAACCTGATAGTCTGGGGGCTTTGAGTAAAATCACAGGCATTCCCAATTTTTCTGTAATCTACTTCCATTTTGAGGTCTGTAGTGATTAAGAACAGTACAGTATCTCAAAGGTGTTGAAAGGGAACTTTGGGATTCCTCAAGAGTCATGAATCTTAAGCTAATAAACCACCAGATACTCATAGCTGTTCAAGTGAATTTGTTTTTCAGTGGCTATTTGAGGAGTCTGTGGTAACGGTTACAGAATGATGTTTGTGACAAGAGCTAGAAAAAGACTTTTAGGAGCTTTTTCTGAAGTAAGCATGTATTTGTCAAATTGTGTATCTGTTAAAGTTGGGGGGGAAGTTAATGTAAAGAAATGTGTAGGAACCTACCATGAATTAAGTTAAATATGCTTTCAGAGACAAAAGGTAACAATGCCAAACAGTTTACATGCACTGTGAAAGGAAAGAGATTCCAAAATAGGTGCAAGTATACCAAATTAACTGAAAGGATATCACAAGAGACATTTAGAAATAGAAATACCACACAACATACAAATAGTTGAGAGATCAGGAAGTGCTTAGCCAGAGAAATGGTAAGACAAAGATGCTGTAACAGTAGTTTAGAAAATACAAGGTTTAATGTGATGAAGGTACATAAGGATAATAAGCATCTCTGAAAAAAATTAAATCCTATATCTCAAAAAGAACAGGAGGAGGTTTAGTAATAGAAAAGCCCCAAGAAATCACTGGTTATTCATACAAGGTCTAGTTAATTCCTTCCTTGAGTTTAGATCCACAAGCTTCCTAATAATTTACATGTAACAGATAAGATTAAAATGTCTAAATTGAAACCTCATGCTTTGGTGTGTAAATTACACTGCAGAATTGAGAAATGGCCTCTCTGACTTCCTATTTCATAGTGGTTCCTCACAACAAGGTTTCAGAGTCCGTTTTAAACTTGTCAAGCCAGTCAGAGATACACAACAGTGTGTATGTGCTGCCGTGGTCTCATGGAGAAGTTTACATTGTTTAGTTATCTGTATCTAATGATACCCCATACATTAAATATGTTATTTTGTGGTTAGCAGGAATGGTCATATGGTTCTAATTATCAGCATTTTTAACTTAATAATATTCAAATGGAAGTTTAGAATCTCTTTTTTGGAAGGAGACACTGTGGTTGGTCTGCTGGCATTGTATCCAGCATTGTGTGGTCTGTGAAAAGCTTGAAGACTTAGTTTTGTGGCAAATACATTTGAACTGTGACTAAACCAGCTCAGTCTGAAAGATGAGAAAGTATTTATGTTAACCTCCAGCCTTGAGAGCTGGGGAAGAAGAGTGGTGGCCCCCATTAATGAGCAATTAGATGTAATTTTTTGAATCTGCTCACATAATCTGCTGACCTTCCAAGCAGGGAAAATTGACCTGTAAAAAAATTTAGGTTCCATGTGAATACTCTTCTTGGTCTGGATAAAAATAATTGGACTTGTCAGTGAGGTATCAAATTCTTCCCCCTCCAAGATAACTTTTCCTTTTCTTCATCGGAAGATGAAATTGTCGATTGAAGACCCTCCACAATACACGTTTTCTGCTTGGTGTGTGTGAAGATGGTGACCTGTGACACTGGCTAAAAAATTGTGCTTTAGTTTTGCTACTTCTAATATAGCTGTATAAATTATTTGTTGCTCCTGGAGTCTTGATACCACAATTTGGCTACTGCTAAACGGTTTCTGCACTTCTTTTTATTTCTGGGATTTTTCATGGTTCAAGCCCTTGCTTCTGTGTTGTGATTTTTAATTTATTTTTAATTTTATCTTTTTCTTTGATGTCTGTAGACTCATTAAGAGCCCCTTCAACATCTGGAGCATCTCTTCCTTCTGATCACTTGACATACAGTCCATTTGGACAGGGAGATGTGCAGAATGGAATTCCAGCCTCAGCAGCCCCGGTGCAGAGGTACATACAAGAAGTCACAACAAAGGCGTGCCTTGGTAGACCTATGCTAGGTCTAGACCTTTTCGGATCTAAACCAAACTACATACATTGTTTTTACTGTGGTAGATGTTGACTTTCTTCATGGCTGACTTACTGTTTTAGAACAATGTTTTGTCATAGGGATATTAAACAATAAGAATCTCTGCAGATTAAAAACTTCTGGAAGGAAATAAGCAGATGTCAGTGACTGATCAAAACCACTTCTCCAAAGACTTTCTTTGTCGTAGTCATTTTCCCAAAAAGAATTTTCTGATTCTCATAGTCTGTCTTCTTTTAAAACAATTGCATCCACACTGCCATAGTATTTGATTCTTGGGTAGTGTGAATTGATCTCTGTCCAGAGCATGTTGCTATTTGTCATTACTGAGTAATTCCTTAGCACTGGTTCTGGGTCCTTTCCTGTCCATTACGGATCCCTGGGCTATCTTCATGTAAAGCTCTTGGGCATCTTCTGCAGAAAGATATTGGCATTATGTCTGGTGAAAGTGGCAGCAGTCCTCACTGCTTCATTCTGATTACTGCTTTGGGTAAGGTGGTTGGTTTTTGCTTCCCTCTGCTTGATCTCAGCGCAGTCTCGAAATCCTTAGAGCAACAGAACATTCTTACATAACTGTGCAGGCCTTGCTGTTGCTCACCTGTAGCCTCTATGGCAGTATTTGTTTTGTTGCAATAACTAAAATGGAATTAACAAAAAATGCAATAAATTTAGAATTTTTATTTCAAGAATAGATTTTTTTTTTTAATGAAATGAAGTCCATGCAGGATATGTAATTACTTTTCCAAAACTGAGCTACAGTGCTTCATGTAAATAACTGAGACCCAGCTGGTGTTTATAAAGCACAGAGAGCTGTAACTGCTTGTATAGTGGGGAATCCAGTGATGTTTCTCATCTTCCTTCTCAGGCCACCTGCTTCTCAGCCATATCTGCCAGGCTCAGCATCCATGCCTGTCACCCAGACACCTACGTTCCAGCAATATGGTCCCCCCCCAGCCAGTGTACAGCAGCTCAGCAATTACATGGCAGGGATGGCAATTGGCAATACTGCAGCCTCTGCTCCTCCCCCAGCTGGACTGGGATATGGTGAGGTTTCCTGGCTACAGAAATATGTTACTGCTTTTCAGTTATGCTGATAATTTCATAAAAGATTTGCTCTTGTCAATGATCCATTACCATATGGTGATGGGAATTCTCTGGGTATTGATTGCTATTCTGAATAGTTTCCTCCCTCTTCTGCAGTGTTTGGACCTTCCTCTTACCTTTCTACCACAGGTGCCCCAAGGCCACCTACCATGCCAGGCCCACCACTGCCTGGGCAGACAGCTGCTGGGCAGACAGCTGCTGGACCACCAGCGTCCCAGCCTAATCATGTATTCTCACCACCACCTCCATCACCTATGTCAGGGCCACAGCCTGGGCCTCCCATAAGTGCCCTCCATGGACCCCCTCCTCCAACTCATCCTCCTCAGCCAGGTTACCAAATGCAGCAGAACGGTGGGTATTCCTACTCTAGAAATTGTACACTATACGTGCTCTCTGTGTACTGCAAACTGAGAACTGGATTTCAGTTTTGTTACTTGTGGGCACTTCCTGTGTTTCCTATGTTACCTGTGTTACCATGGTGTTTCCCTGTGCTCATGTCTAAAGATAAACGATAGGATGTGTCATTTTAAGATACTTGTTATACAGGTTTCTATCAGTTTAATATAACTAAAGAAATCCTAGCTAAAAAGTCATTTAGTAGTGAGTGCCGTAATACTACAAGAGTTTGTGATCAGAATTTTATTATGACATTTAATTTGTAGAACCTTCCACATTTTGTGTGTGCTTAGGAGTAGTAATAGTTAAGCTTTCTGAATTATAAATGCTTTTGGCTGATTTTTAATCAATAACATTTACAGATAGCTAGGATAAAGTAATCATGTGCAAGTGTTAGGATTGAGAATCCCATTCCTCATGCAATTTTGCATACCTGGCCATGTAGATTATTTACAGATATCTGTGAAAATTGCAATGAACTGTAGAAACACTAATGCATTATATCGTGGTGTATTCCATAACTGCAAGAAATGGTCTAAAGTAATTTGAATTAACTTCAGGTAGTTACAAAACGAAAGATATAATCACACATTAACTTATTACTCTAATTTAAGGCAATCCAAAACTGCCTGAGAGAACTCTTTGCGTACCTTTATTTTGAGGAATTACGGTCATCTGCTAGCTTATTTGGCAGTTCTGTGTGTACTTTCTAGTAGGCAGTCCTGCAATTTAACTTAAATGTTCATAGTGCATGATCTTAATGCATGTTGGAGTCATATTATTGTAAAAATAGTTATGTTAGTCTAAAACCTTGTGTTTCCTTAATTGTGGTTTTAAGGAGGACTGTCTCCATCAGTTTACTGGATCACTGATAGAGATGTACAGGTCTGACCCGAAACACTGATAAGTATGTTTAATCCTAATTAACTGAAAAATATGTGCCTGACTTGTTTTTTTTGACAATGACAGGAAAAGTGGGAAATGCCAAATAATGAAATTACTGGTATTAGCCACTGTTTGATTTTGCTGTTCCTTTCTTGTAAAGGTTCCTTTGGGCAGGTGAGGGGTCCTCAACCAAACTATGGAGCAGCCTATCCAGGAGCACCAAATTATGGAATTCAGCCTGGACCACCACCTCCACCCAAACGCTTGGATCCAGATTCCATTCCTAGCCCTGTAAGCTTACTTTGTTCTTACCAGTGTGAACTCTTCCATAGTGTTTTTACGTAAAATGGAACTGACAAAGAGCAAAGATGAAAACAAGTTTCTCGTTCCAACGAACATCAGTCTGTTCTCCTTCTTGCCATTTTTTTGTGTATGTCCAGCTTCAGTCTTTTGTTATGAATGATCCAAGAAGTGATACCTTTCTTGCTGACTAAAGAAAGGTGCTGCATATGCAAATGAATGCTCTACTTCCTCAGGTCTTTTTCTGTACCTTGTTACATTTTGAGAATCCTTGAGGGCTTTGATTAAGCTTGTTTCTCCATTCCTGGATTCTTGCTTAATGGCTTACCGTGGTGAACCAATTTCAGGTTTTGAGGTGACAAACTATGATCCACCTTTAAAGTACAGATAATAGGAGATGACTAGCATTTTTCCTTTCCCTTTTCCTGTAACTTGTCAAAAATCAGGTTATCGGGTTATTTGGTCATTAAGTCATGACACAAATATGGACAAATATGGACAAATAAGTCAAATATGGACAACTTCTCAAACTGTGATAATCTTTCAAAACAGAGGTTCAAGAAAGGACAAGCAGTGATACATAGTGGTTAGCAATGATGAGTAATATTAAGCCTGACAGTATTATTGCTACTGGTCTACTGTGCCATTTCTTCTACTGCTGCCGATGCTGTTCTGTTATTGGCTCAGAAGGCCACAGTCATTTGATAACAGGAAACTTTTCCAGAGCAGTGCTTACAATGTTTTCTTCAAAACTATAATAATAATTTTAGTCTTGAGTTACATCGTAGATCTGGATTGGTGCTGTTCAGAAGTTATTTGTATTCAAAAAAGATTATGTTTAGACTCCAAGTTTATGTAAAGTTTATGACCATGTTTTTTTCACAGAATACAAGTCTTTAACTGGTTGTCTGCTTCTCTTCTCTTCCACTAAATGAGATCTCAAATGGCTTGTGTTAGTTGCCTTCATTTTAGCATGTACTTAAAGCATAAATCCCCAATTTCTAACCGAAATAAGCATATGAGCCCCTACCTCTGTTCACAATGCGTTCAGAGCTCAAGCCCTGGCAAGGCTGGTTTTGGAATAGGGTCTGTGCTGCAGAAGCTGATGTTTCCTGTTGCATGAACCAAGTGTATCTACTTCTAGTGCTACAGGTTTGGGTAGAAAGGAGTAACACTGTTACTTTTTGGTTTATTATTCTCTTCTTTTTTCTCTTTGTCTTTTGTTTGTTGTTATTTTTTTGTTTGTTTGTTTTTTGTGGCACTCTTATTTTTTTATTTAAAAAATAAGCAACTTAATGAGATGCCACCCCAGCAGAAACCCAGGCACAGAATAGACCCAGATGCAATTCCTAGTCCAGTAAGTGCTGTATATGTAATTGTAGTTTGTATGTTGGTGAACATCTGTGCATGCCTGAAACCTGAACTTCACCTTGCTAACCCGCCATCATTAATCCTTTACCCTTTCCTTGCTGTCTTCTGCTTGCCTTATCAAAACAAATAACATTACAGCACAAAAGGTTGTTAAAATCTTCTCTGATGAATGGTGAGGCAATAGAAAGCAGAATGTTTCAGAAACAGATCATGAAGAATGCCTCCCCTCCACTTTGTCTGGTCTTTAGAATATCTCCTTCAGATTGCAACTGGCATTTTGGTATGTGCCATCAGTATAATCGTCCATACAGTGTGTGCCTCATCTTAACATACACACAGCATGAGCCTTTGTAGCAATGTTTTCTATGAGTTTTGAGCAGAATTTGATATGTCACGCTGATATAGCAGTACTGGGCTAATGCCTTGAAGTTTGAAAATTGCAGATGAACTGTTTTGATGTTAATTCTTGATATAAATCTTCTAGTAGATTAATGTAAGGCATGGGGAGCTATAAACATTCTGTCATTATCTGTGCTCATACATAACCATTATGTTTTGAATTTGAAAATTTAATGCTTATGTGTAGTCTTACCTAAAGAAAGAACAAAGCAGCTACCTTTTGGATTGGAAGGGGGGGGAAAAAACCCACACTACATTTGACTTTGACTTTGTTACCCTTGTATCACTTCTTCCTCATTTAGTCCAATTTGGTCTTACAACAGGTAGAAGCATTGAGATCACCAGTGTCAGTCTGTAGACTTTTGAAATGGGACTAGATTTCTCCTAGAGTAGTCACTGTCTGATGCTATGGGAGACTTCCTGCTGACAACTTGAAACCCTTAGTGAGAGGGTAGAAGGTCTGCCATGCAAACTTCTGCATTTCACAGTTTAAGCAAAGACGTGTTTGATAAGGCAAAATAAGATCAGAAGAATGATTGATAGCTTTAATGCTATTCAAGTATCAGTGTGGAAATGTAGTTAAAACTGTGTATAAGTACAGTTTTCTGTTCTTTCACAAAGGTCGGTAGATACTTCAGTCAACTAAAACTGTTTAATGTGTTTCCATTATCTTAAGTATTTTTGCACCAGGAAATAATGAGGGCTTCCCCCTGAGCTTGCGAGCACCCCTCTTTAGGTTGGAGTTACAGTGGTTAGAAATAAATGCATGCTATGAAAACAGTGGGAACATACAGAAAGGAAAAGGCAGATTATCTATAGAACTTCAGGCTTACAAAAGCTTCTAATTTTAATTTGGCTACGACTGGTATAGGGGGGAATACTACCAAAAATTCCTCTCTTGATCTGTGTTTGGCTTTTATGAATTCAGATCAGGCCTTAAAACACAAAATGTGCTACTACTCAAAATTCTTGGGGGAAAAAACTACTTACAACTTATTATTTACAATTATTTACAATTTATTGTTAGTCATTCAGTGCTAGTTGAAATCAAACTGAGAGGTGACTGCTTGAC
Source organism: Micropsitta finschii (assembly GCA_034783455.1). NCBI lineage: Eukaryota > Metazoa > Chordata > Aves > Psittaciformes > Psittacidae > Micropsitta > Micropsitta finschii. The sequence goes on along the minus strand of JAVHNF010033686.1, from coordinate 33,917 downwards.
AAAACTTATTTGCTTTAGACTTATTATTTTTAGAGGTAGTAATGTTTGTCTCAGGTCCCTTTTTAATGCCTTACAGATACAAATTTTATATTCTACCATGCTTTGAAACCAAGCCTCCAAATATTAATGTTGTGTTTTCCGTCATAGATTCAAGTGATTGAAGATGACAGAAATAACTGTGGGTCAGAACCATTTGTCACTGGAGTGAGAGGGCAGGTCCCACCTCTTGTTACTACGGATTTCTTGGTCAAGGATCAAGGTAAAATATTTTTCTTCTTCTAAACAAACAAAACACAAACCCCAGAGAATCAGTGACAGAACCAAGTATGTCTTTAAAGGAAAAGTTTGAGGAATGATTTCAGTGGCTGGGGATGTGGGTTTTGCCAGCAGAAGTTTGATTTCAAGTCTTGTGTTGATTTGATCACAATTTAGAATCTTCTGATTGTTTGGTAGCTAGTAACTGATTTGCAAATAAAAAATGTTTTCCAAGGCATCTGCCTTGGTCTGTGGGACCATCACTACCAGGGGTATCAGAAAGCAACAAATGAAGCCTCTTCTGTAGAGCTATATCAACAACAGTTAAAAACAGAAATTTACTAGCAATATCATTTGAATTGGACTGGGAACTACATTTGCTTTTAAATTGAGTGGGATGTCAGTTGGTCCATGGGCTTCATAGAGAAAGGATATTTCATTTTTTAATTGCCTTTTTTTTTTAAATTTTTTTTTAAAGCTCCTTCAAAACTTTAGAATCCAGTTCTACAATCAAATGCATTACTCTTCAGCCAAAATTACAAAATTGAGCACTAGAAATGTTTTAATTCAGTTTTCTGCCTGTAGTATGGTTTAGTCTGCAAAAAATGACATGAATGCTTTTTTAGATGTTCAACTAAGCCAAGTTCATTTGTTTTGAGTTAAGGTCTGAGTTATTATAAGGTTTTAATTATTCATGTAGCTAATCATAAAGGGTATTTTGTTTGAAATTCAAGTCTTGCATAGATTGAAATGAATTGCTTTGGTAAGATTGATGAGAAAATGAACATGAGCTAGCTTCAGTGTGCGCTCGCAGCCCAGAAAGCCAACCATGTCCTGGGCTGCATCAGAAGGAGCGTGACCAGCAGGTCGAAGGAAGTGATCCTGCCCCTCTACTCTGCTCTCATGAGACCTCACTTGGAATATTGTGTGCAGTTCTGGTGTCCTCAACATAAAAAGGACATGGAACTGTTGGAACAA
>JAVHNF010033682.1:0-11797 GCA_034783455.1 Micropsitta finschii | reverse complement strand
GTGCTCGGTTCCCTATCAACTTGGAGTCCAAAGATGCCAGTCACAAGGGGAGTCTGACTGTGCTTATTGCATAGACAAGCTGTACTTCTGAAACCTTACAACCCACAATTAACTAACTTCTTTATCTTTTCGAGCATTAAATTATTCAAGCTGGTGCCAGGCTGTCTGTAAACTTTATTGTAAGGTGGCCATGCAAACTGAGAACTGGATGACAGCCTCCCTCTGTCAGTTTACCTCACAGATGATGAAACTGTCAGATATATAGTCAGATATATAGTCAGATGATAAAAGACTGTCAGTTTACCTCACAGATGATGAAACCCATGCATTTTAAGTAAATTATGCATGTATTTTTACAAGAGTACATGTGGTCTTGCAGGTGTCAGAAAAAAAACAGAATGCTTACTTTCTTCAGCCCATATTGTTGCATCCAGATAGCAAGTTACATAGCAGCTCTAATTATGAAATCAGATACAGTGCAAAAGTGGGATTGAATCACTTCCCTGACAAGCTATTTGACATGCAGTCTTTAGTGCACTTTCTTCTTTTCCTGAGATAATCCTGAAGTCCTACAGCCTTCAAGGAAGATAAAATTGCAGTGCCAGAGTGACTGCCAAAAATAAAGACTGAAGTTTGATGAGGCTAACTGGAACTCAGTCTCAAGGAGTATATGATCTCAGTTCTGGTAGGTATAGGATTATCTTGATAGGTGTTTCTTAGGAATTTACATCTGTTCCTACTGAAGCACCTAACAAAACTGGGGATGACTAGATTGAGTCACCTCTCAGTCAAATACGTGCTTGCAGAGAAATGAAGTACCAGCTCTGAAACCACTAACAGTGGTAGCAAATGACATCTTTTGATCTATTTTGTACTGATTCCCCACCCACCCTGTGTAGCCAGTGATTGTATTTTGTGCTAGGAAAACACAAGAGTACCATTGTATTTCACTTCACCAGCAGATTCTCTTTAAAACAAGGTAGCAGATAATTTCTACTATGGTCTCTCAAAGTGGCTTACTACAAATAGTTTTGCCAGTAGGCCTATAACTTCTTTCTATGCCTTTTGTAAAACGTACAGAAGACTTTAATGCCTCTTTTCTATGTTGCTTCTGATGTTAAGAATATGACGTTTCTGGCAGGAGTGCTTTCCCCTGATTGCATATTCCAGTCTTTACATGACTTTTTTTTGTTTTTTCTTTTTTTTTTTTTTTTAATGAGCTTATTTATAAATGCTAACAGCATAGTGTAAATACAGCAGTAAATTATGATACAGAGTTTAAGACTATTGCATAGGGTAAGGAAAATGTATTACTTTAATCTTTTCCTTTGTGTACAATTCAAATTAGCATATGGATGGCAAAGTTCTTTTACTCTGCTTTTTTTTTTTTTTTTTTTTTTTTTACGAAAATACTGTTTATAAGCATTTCCATTCTACGTACCTCATGATGTAGTGGCACTTGCAGTCTTTTCTTATAAAGAACAAAAAATCACTATCAACTACTAGGTTGGCTTTAAGAGCCACCTAGTGGGGTTATTCTGCAAATAACCCTGTGATCACTAAACAGTAATAAGCATTTCCATTTTACTTTAAAAAACAATCGAACTAGAGGATACAAAGAATCATCGTAAATTGAAAGGGAACCGAAACCCATTTTACACACAAAAACTTTCTTCCATTTCCTAAAACACTTGATTTTTGTGGCTGCATGATTCAATAGGCATTTGAATTTGCAAGTAGATGAACAGCCCAATTTGTTTAACAGTAACAGTTTCCATACTGACAGGCAATTTTAATTTGAGGAATTTTGCTGATGTAGCCAGATGCATCACTTTTTTTTTTAAACCACTAAATCAAATTTTGAACACATATTTAAGTAACTTTCTTGGTGCTGTTTTGTCTCACAAGAGGAAGTACCAAGCAGTTACAAAGGACAGTGTTGTTTATAGCTGCAAGAGTGGAAAAACAGGGGAGATAAATGTTTATGAACTGAGATAGGACTTCAGGTACCAAGCAGTATGAATTAAAAAAATAAGTAAGTGATACTTTTCAAGAAGCAAAAAGCAACTGTGAAATAAAGGTATGTTACAGCTGGGGAGGAAAGAGGAGGAAGTCATGAGATGGTTGTTTTCTAAGCAAAATATGTAACTAATAACGTGGCAGCAAGAAAAATGAGATCCTATCAGAAAAAAGCTATAGAGAATCTGATTCTGCTATTTAAGGGAGCTTAGAATTTTATTTTACATGTTTTTTGAGAGGCATTAAGCTCCCAGCATCTTAGCTTACCAACTTACCTATATATCTAACTTTTAAGCTTTGAGTAAGGGAACCTAGACTTATATAGAGAAGCAGAAAATGAACTACATCCAGTCCATGAAAGCCAAGAAGATGAAGTAATAGTGACTTGTTCAGTAATCAACAAGAGTGGGGAGAGGGGGTTGTATCTTAACCTGATCCTTCTGATACATGCTGTATTTTTAACTCCAGGATAGACTGAGTTCCTTTCTTGTACTGAAAAGCAAATCACTGAAATTTCAACTACAAGTAAACAGTATCTTGCTCATACAATGAGCCAGTAGTAAGAAAAATTAGGTTTTAAGGTGTTTCCCTTTCACATGGAGATTTTCTTCCCTTCTGTTGGCAGCAGTGGCACAGAAGTACTTACTTCAGCTCAAAAGGGCTAAGTGAGCTATCTGTATCTCTGAGTGGGATGCTTCTCAGATCTGGTGAACTCTCCAGTTTGTTAAGTTTGGAGGACTGTCACTGAAAAACTGACAACTGGGCCTGGGTTGAAGATTGCCCATTCCTCAAATCTCAGCCTTTGCCTATTAAAAAAGTCTGAGATGTCTGAAGTGAGAATTTCACTGAACTCCACGGAAATTTTTAACAGGTATACTTTTATACATATGTGTCCTTTTGTGCATGTGTGTAGATTGATTTAGATACCCTATAACAAGTATAGCATGAGTGTTGTCACCTCAGATCTTTAATTAAATCACTGCTGCTAGATCTTGTGATCCACCTTAAACTGCAAATAACCTTAGTCGACTGCTAAATATAAGCTTGAAACTGCACAATGCTGGTAGGTCACAAGCCATATAAAAATCCAAGCCATATAAAAATCCCATCTGTGGTAAATTGGTACTTCTACAACATGATACTAAGATCACTTTTTGCTGGTATCTTGGATAGTGATTCTGTAGGCAATCCTAATTGATTTCACATGTAACCCCCTTTAGACATAAGCCAGAGGCTAGGACTGGACCACCTAGTTGCACCTAAGCTCTATCAGGAGTTCAGAAAGCAAGGGGGGTCCACTCTGCACCTTGTGACTCAACAGGAGGGTCTCCCTTACCCTTTTGCATCTTCAGTCTGTGCACATCATTCTAAATCGATACTAACTTTCATTTTCGTTTTTATGTTTAACCCATGTAGTACCTTGCCCTTGAACTTTGCTAAGTTACACTTTAACAAATCCGTATTAAAACTACTTTTGCAGGTATCTTTGGTGATTCTTGAAGTGAGTCAAAACCACTCATTTGCGACACTGTACCAAAGTGAATTAGGGAACTGTTCTGCTAGCTCAGCTGTAAGAACAATAGCAGCCATTGACATGCAACGGCCAAGAACCTCTACCACAGCTAGAATGTGGGAAGATTCTCCAGTCATGCGCTACTGGACTTTGTTCTTTCAGGACAAATTATATGACGTTATGCCCATGATGGGTATCTCTGTTTATCCTGTTATGCTTAAAATTGCCATAAGAAAACCTGGTTTTAAGTAGAATCTATCTGCCTTTTTTTACATTGAGGATACTACTCAAGTCAGAGAGATGAACAACAAAAAAAAAAAAGCAAAGCTCCTTTCACACTTCCACAGAGAACTTCTGGAAATCACAGAATTCTAGATGTAAAAGTGCTCATTTTCACTTTAAAAGGCTCTTTAGCATTCGTTTCAAGTACAACAACTTTATTTCAGATTACGTCAATAGTGAAATTGCATTTACTAAAAAGTTCTTTAAAACAAATTTTCACAATTCAACTTGAAATATGACCTTTTCACATGTTCTACAAAACCTCATGAAAACACATAGCACTCGACACATGTAGTAATTACATGTAGCTAAAATGTAAATAGCATTATTCATCTGAGGACTTTTTAGGTCCTCCTTATACTAGGTATCTTGTGCTGACAGAAGTGCCCCATAATCACGGTTACACTTGTCATAGCAAGTGATAGCTCCAAATCTTAAAAATCTTGCAGACTGGCAGCATTGTAAGGCAAAGTAAAGCCACGACAGCTGGCTGGCAAGGAAAAGCTGTGCTTGTTAGAGCAAATGATAGTCCCAAATCTCAAAGATCTTACAGACTGACACCATCTTAAGCAAAAGCTGTGACAATTCAGTGCACAAGGAAAGGCTAACTTAAAGCAGTCTAACAGTCTTCCCAGTCACAGTCAAGAAGTCATCGTCAGCCAAGGCACGAAGCGCTTCTTCAAACATCTCCTTCGTGATAGCCTTAAAGAAAAGTAAATCAAGTAAAGATGGGATCCAGGCAGGGGAGGAAATACTTCAAAGACAAATAGAAACGCCTTAATTCCTACCAGTTTTCTTATCATTGTTTTTAAAGTTTAGCTGTTTTTTGCAATTTGAAATCTGGCTAGGAATCCTGAAGCTGATTGTGCAATTTCAGAAGCCAGAATAAACTACGATACAGCAAAGATTCAACTCATTTATCTGCAGTAGAACTGGCTTTCTCACAAAGTCAGCTGAAAAACTTAATGTCTCTCCCTCTCCATACTGTGGTTTTAAGACAAAAATATTGATTTAGAAGAACACCATGCTTTTAAAAATTAATGTAAAAATGAAGAAACTTACTCTATCAGACTGTGCTCGGAGATCATCAAAAAGCTGTTGGTACTTCAAAGCTGGTGTTTTACCCTTTGACTGGATGAGCTTCCTTAAGGCTTGAGCCAGCTCCTCTCTCCGCTTACGAGCTGTTGCACTCATTCCTGAGAAAAGGAAATACCTTTCAGAAAACAACTTAGGAGAACAGGTTAAGTTACAAATACTCAAGAGCACCCCAGATTTAACACTATGACATCACAAACCTGTAGTGAGAATGGATATGTCCACAATTCCGGTCCTTGGATCAGTAGCAGATTGTTTCAGTGCTTCCCGATGGAGCCGTTTTGCTTCTTCTACATCAACTGTTTCAACTTTCTCAGAAAAACGTACTTTAGCATGCGCTTCTGCCAGTCGGATCAGAGACTCAAGTTGTCGAGGATATGCAGAAACCATTCCCCTGCCACTCCCAATCTTCCTCATGTCCACGTATGCCTGAAAAGGAGTCATTAAATATTTCAGGAAATCCAGTTATATTCATTATTTTCAGACTCCCCTTCATCCCCCACCTTTGATTTCAGAATATAAGCAATTCCAGCTAGCCATTCGAGATACCGTATTTTGCTCAAATACCGTCACAATTTATATAATCATAGAATAAAATCAAAGAATAGTTAGGGTTGGAAAGGACCTTAAGATAATCAAGTTCCAAACCCCCTGCCCAAGGGTAGAGACACCTCACACTAAACCATGTCACCCAAGGCTCTGTCCAACCTGGCCTTGAACACCGCCAGGGATGGAGCATTCACAAAGGATGGAAGACTGTATCATATATACTACTTTACATTATAAAGCAATTAAGCCATGATGATGAATCAAGTTTTGAATCACTTTAAAAATGCAGGACTTGTCATTACAGACACAAATATGTAAGACATATATGTTTTGTTCAGTAGAACTTTGCTTTTTATGTGATGGAACCAAACCAGCACATTGGAAAGCTAAAGGTTAGAGTGCAGAATGACTTGTATACGAATCCCTCTTTCCTTTTAAATGCTGGCAATTTTTAGAGATTCTTTTGAACAATTTTACAGGAAAGTTGTATGTAGACAGAAAGTGTACATACTAGGGGATTTTGCCATTTTTGACAACGTGGGGAAGACTGTACATTCTTAAGAGCAGTTCCTTTACCTCAATAAGGGTTTGGCCTGCTTCTTCACTTAACCTGGGATTTACATAGCTACGAGCATATGCAATGTAATCCCTCAATACTGCCATATCCATGTATTCCTCCTCCATCTGTTCTTCAGTTTGGTAGTACAGTGAAATCAAATGGCGAGCAAGACGTCTGTCATAAGCTTCATCACGTGGATCCAACATCAAAAAGATCAAGTCAAATCTGAATGGGACAGGAATCCAGTATTAGTGTGTCTACTTCCTTGCCACTGAAAATAGTTTATTTGAGGGGTCTTGACTTAACTACAGGTAGGAGTTACTTGACTATTAATTCCTACTCTTAAGTAGGAGTTGCTCTATTAAACTGAAAGGATATTTTTTCTAGAACTCTGAAAGTGCAGAATAGCACTGCGGATTTGCTTTCATCCTATGGAGTTGAAACATTGAAAGTGAGATGTTCCGCAAAATTCAGATCCCGTGTTCAAGGCTGACAGCTTTTGTTAAAAGAGAAAAAAGGCAACAAAACCCAACCACACACACAGAGAAAACCCCTACACAAAAACCCCTACACACATACCAAATACAGAGAACAAATTTGCTGCTAAAGCAAATACCCTGAAAGGTAACAACAGCAGACAGGGCACATACCTATATAGTTATTTCATTCATCTAAAACCCAAAAGTAAATAAAAGCATAAATAAAAAAAAAAAATACTTCCTGAAATGGTTCTTCCAAAATCCTGAAGAAAATGGTTTATAACTTTACAAACAACATGCTCAACTATACTGAACTATAGGCAGACCCAAATAACTGATTTTTAGCCGGTCAATCACATATTTTCATAAGCTTAAATCCAATAAATGGTAGAATCCAGATGCTAACTAAGCCTAGTTTCATTCAGTACAACTGCACCAAGGTGCTATTTGTCACTAGGTGGCTTAATTAAGCAGCTCTTAATTGAGGTCTAAGGTGTAAGTGCAGAATATTCAGCATACCACTGTGCTTCAAATTTCCAGTTAGTGTGGGAATACTTCACAAGATGCAACTGCAGCACATCGTTTAATCTTCTATCACCAGACACTAAATGTTGCTCTAACAGCTATTGCCTGCCACCTCCCCAACTGAATTTAACAGAGCATAAACCAGGCACACATCTTCAAATTCTATCACCTCTGCTGCAAATTCCCCACTGTCAGTGTTTCACTTTAAAAGTTCCGTGGATCCAAGGAAAACATACTGAGGTTTTTTGAAGTTAACAGTACTGTAAGTTTCAGAACAACTCTTCTAGGAGATTATTAGGAATCAACAGAAAACCAATACCACAGAAATAAACAGAGATCCTACAGATCTCATTATAGCTTTTCTTCAATGTGTAAATACCAAAAGGCAGTTCTCTGCTTACACAGAAACTGTAAAAAAAGCATTTAAAGTAAGTGCTACAGAAGATTTCCACTACACTACAAAGAACACAACTGTTCTATTACATTTAATAATTTTCAGAAGAGGACGTATAACATCTCATAAAAATGAGACATGCAAGCAGGAGCTCAGTACCTTGACAGCAGTGTATGAGGAAGCTGAATGTTTTCAATAGTAGTCTTTTTTGGATTCCACTGAGATTCTATAGGGTTAGCTGCTGCTAGGACAGATGTACGAGCATTCAGTTGGCAAATAATTCCAGCCTGTCAAAATGAAAAACATTTCTGAAACCAGCTGCAACTATATGCCACCAACCCATTTCCCCCCCCCCCATTTCATAAGATTGCCAATATTATTAAATAGGTTTTGTAGTAAAAAAACTGCATTACAAAAGCCTTTTGGAGTAAAGCAAGAACAAAACCATCTGGAAATACTACAGTTTGCTATGAAAGCTGTATTCTTTTGTAATAGAGTTTTTTACATAATCTAAGACTGATCCACAGACAACAACAGAAAAGTATAATCCTTTGTTCTTCTGGTAACTTTTCAGTCTCAGCTGCATAGCATATATCACACACTACATGCTTTGTGGAAAGAGCATGGAATTAAACGCATACCTTTGCAATGGAGAGAGTCTGTTGTTCCATTACTTCATGCAGTACTGATCTTGTGCTTTCATTCATTTTATCAAACTCGTCAATGCAGCAAATGCCATTGTCACTGAGTACTAGAGCCCCTGTCTGAAGAATCATTTGCCGTGTTTCTGGATCCTTCATCACATATGCAGTAAGACCAACAGCGCTTGAGCCTCTGCCAGATGTATACTGACCTCGAGGAACCAGGTTATGCACATACTGGAGCAGCTGTGATTTGCTAGTACCAGGATCACCACAGAGAAGAATGTTGATCTCTGCACGAAAATTGCCTCTTCCTGTGTGAGTGAAATCCTTTCTTGATCCTCCAAAAAGCTGAAGCAGAATGCCCTATAAAAGTACTCTCTTTAAAAATCAGAACATCATCTCTTGTATAGCCAACAGAGCTAATCTAACTGTGAACCAAAACTTCTAATCAACTGGAACACTGGGAAAATTAACACAACTCAAACATGAAAGAAAACACTTGAAACTGCAGAAGTCTTTGAAAGGGTTTGTTCTTTATACATATCCTCCTTTCCAGTAAATTACAAACATACAGTTAAACCGCTATGTCCTACAAACTCAGCTTTCAATTAAAGTTTGAAATCAGATTCCTTCCAAATCTATTCCAAAAGTTATATAAATCAGAATAGACTTGCTTTTCCTAAGGCTATATTAATCTAGGACCAAAGTACTATTACCTCTTTTTTACCATTAGGTGCCATTTTTATCAGCTTCTTAGCCAAGGCTAATTAAGTATAATTTTCTTTTAAGAACTGTTTTGCTGCATTCACAATGTTACTTAAATAAAAGTTCCTTACTTGCCCATAAAGAGGAAGCTTAAGGTGTTTTATTTCATTGGAATTTACCAACACTTCCTTCTTTATATTTCCTAAAGAAAGTATATGCTTGCAATATTAGTAAAGACATAAAAGTACTAACTTGCAGTATTTTGAAAGCACTGGAATTATTACTGTAAACATATGCTTGTAATTTTATCAGCCAGAGTTATCAGGGAGGATTTTTTTTCCCCCTTTTCAAATTCACTAGATTAAAAATTCATTATTTCCCAGTATTTCCATTTCAGCAGGAAGTCATTGTATGGTTTTGAATTCAATTTCTAGCCATTTTAGAAACCTGTGAACCAGGATAATGTATAAATCTATAAAGAAAAAACGAGGGAATATACTTGAAGAGGATTGTTTGGTGTCTGACATAACCTTGAGACTCACCACAGACTGTAGTTTTTGCAATGATAAAGTTGTAGTACCTCAGTTGAACATATTGAAACAGTCCCTTCTTGGATATATCTAAATAATTGTTTTGCCATTCTGGAAGTTGGGGTCAACCAAATGTCATTTTAAAGCTATTGTTCTCTTGTGGATGCCTCTTTTCAGCAGTCACTTACTGTGTGCTTATTATAGTACTTACTTTTTGATCACCACCAATCTGAACATTCAAGAAACATCCAAAATGCATCCTGCAACTAAGTTTTCCCAGTTCTGCTGCTTTCCTACCTTTTTTGTTACCTTCCCTGTAATTAACACTTCTTAATACTGTGAAAAGAGTTACGATACACTTACAACTCCATCCTGACAAGCCCATACCATTTTAAGACTGCTCAAGATAGTTTTCTGAATTTTGAAGACTAAAGTCATTTTTATAACGAATAATAATTACAAATGTACTTGCATATAAATACAGATCTTACAAGAGAAATACAGAATTTTCACCTTTTTGATATCTTCATGCTCGTAGATACTTGGAGCCAGTGCTGAAGAAAGTCTGTCATATATGTCTATTTTTTTAGAAAGCTCTTTTAGCATTTCCACACGTTCCTCTGTAAATATTTTCTGCTTTGCTTCCTCATCAACACCATGCAGGCGTTTTGAATCCGTTTTGCGATAGTGTATGACATCTATGTGCGTATTATAGATGGATTTTACACTGCTGACTCTTGGATTAACTCGAATTGGGACTGCCCTGTAGATACCTAAATACAAATTTTAATCACAGCATTAGATATGAAGATCACAGTAATTCCAAGATCTGAGAATTTTACATGTTCCTATGAGAAGTAAAGCTTTTCAAAATAGCCTAAGTACTTCATTTATTGTATTTATTTTATAATTTATTTCCCAGTACAAATAAGTCATGTAGAAACCAATGGAACATATTTAAGTCATGTAGGCACTATTTTTGCAGGTACATGTAACATTCTTATCACAAGTATTCTCAACAAGGAAAATGCTTAAGCGTTTTTGAAAAAAATTAAGGCTTGATGCTTTTGAAAGTCCTGCTCTGATATTTAAAGACAGCATTCCCCCAATTCTATGTGCCAAGTTTAATAATTGTTTTCTAATGCATCTCTAATAGCTAGTAGTACGGCAGTTGTTTAAAAAACAAAATGGTTTATAAAACATGGTTGCAGTATCACTAGACTTACTCTGTTACCACTTTTCTGACAGCAGACACCATTTCAGATACTGCCTCTTCCTCACCTACATTCTAAAAATGACTGAAACATCAAGGTCAGACAATTCACTCCAGTATGCTCATGTCTCCTTGTACCAAAGGAGCCCAGAACTGGACTGCATACTCCAAATGCGGCCTCACCAGTGCTGAACACAGGGGAAGGATCACCTCCCTCAACCTGCTGGCAACGCTTCTCTTCAGAGAGCCCAGGAAGCTGCTGGCACCACTCATCTGGTCTATCAAGCTCCGATTCCCTCCAGTTTTGCTTTTGTCTGCAAGTTTACTGAGGGTGCACTCTGTCCTATCACTACATCCATATCATTACTGAAGTTATCCAACAGAGTCTGAGCCCAGTATTGACTCCTGGAGTATACCTGTGGTGACCAACCTCCAGCTGGACTTTGTGCCACTTATCATAATGCTATGAGCCCAGTATTTCTGCCAGTTTAAAATCCATCTCACTGTCCACTTCTGAAACCCATACCTCATCAGTTTGTCTATGAGGATGTTACAGGAGATGGTGATGAAAGCCTTGCTAAAGTTGAAATAAAGAACACCCACTGCTTCAGTCATCTCATTGTAGATTATTAGCCACTGTAAATACATGCTGACTACTCCCAATCACTTTCTTGTCCTTCACACAGTTAGAAGCTGATTATAGGATTACTGGCTCTATTAGCTTCCTGAGGTCAAGATTAGGTTGAATGGTCCGTAGCTCCCCAGGTCTCCTCCTTGCCATAGGAGTGACACTGGCTGTCTTCCAGTATCTTAGCCATTTACCGTGACTTCAAAGATAACTGAATGGCCTTACAAAGACTGTGGCCAGCTCCCTCAGCAGTTGCAGGTACATCCTATCAAATCCCTTTACAGACAAGATCAGTGAAAGAGGATGGAAATACTCAAACCAAACTTTACCTGTGACATTAATTCTGTCACCTGGCTGAACTTTATCGACCAGGTCATTGTGAGCAAATAGGACAACCGTATGTGGGGTCTGTCCTGCTGGCATATCGTCAGGGGACTCCTGCAGTTTGACCTAGCAGAAAACATCGTTTTAGTTTCAAGAAATAAAAGCTTTTCTACAAAGCAGGCAACAGAATCTTGTTTAGCACAGTCTCCAGAATAATTTTGAATCTGGAACATCACTCAAGAACAAAATACCCCCATCCAAACAGCAAAACTGATTACTAATGAAAAGATAGGATGAAAATGAGAATTCTGCCAATTGCTACTGGTATGGCTAAAATG
>JAVHNF010033680.1:6378-19252 GCA_034783455.1 Micropsitta finschii | reverse complement strand
CAGGAGCAGCCATCAGCATCCCAGTGCACCACAGAACTTCTAGGAGCCTACAGCTGGCTGGAGCAGACACCATCCGTGGCACAAAGGGAGCTGGGAGGCTGGAAATAAATACTCTGCTGCCTCTTTCTGCCCGAGGGTGTCTTTGTGTACCTGAAATTTAGAACTCCACAACCATTTCAGGTCAATGGTCCTGTTTGCTGCTCTCTTTCTTTCAGGGGCAAATCTCTCCACACCCACATATTGTTTTTGTGACAATGCCTAAACTGGCATTCTCACTGCAGTATTGGCAGGAAAGAAAGAAAGCCAGAAGTGTTGATTTTTCTTTTTTGACCACAGCCTTCAAGCTAATTTAGTCATCTCTGTTTCTGCTTAAAGACTGGTGAGGGCCTGAGCAAACTGCTCTATTCACTCGTGGTCTGATGATCCACCAGAGCTGTCATTTTTGTTACATCTGCTGTGACAGGAGTTGCTGTGTTCCAGGATTGGCGTGCACATTTAAATAAAGGCCATTAGACTTGGACTATAGCCAGGCCTTTCATTGCTGTAAGCAGAACTGCACTCTCTCTGTAATTGTATTGTCACTTGCTTTTGAGAGAGGAGGCATGAGTATTTGGGGATTTCACCCACTGATTTTAACTGTGGCTTAGTTCTGTAGATTTGGTGCAATCGATGTGCTTCAAAAGAAGTAAAGAGCCTGTTCTCTTCTGCTACACTGGCACAGTCCCATAATGCAAATTAAATTGATTGGGAAGAAGTTGGTTCGGGACAAATAGGTCCCTCATGGGCTGTAAGCATCTCTCCTGGTCAGGAAACAGTAGATATAAAGCTGCAGAGTTCTCTGCTGTGGCAGCAGAGAGGAGTGTAAAAAAGCTCCTGTGAGGGAATGTGATTTGGTATACCTGCCACAAGGGTTGCTGAGGGTTTCTGCCTTGTTACTATTTCCCATGATGGGGAACAGTTTCCTGTGGGAACCATTGTCTACCTGCATTTAGGGATGTTGACTGGAGAGCTTCTACTGATTATTTTTTCTCTTGGTGCTACACAGTTTGCTGTCATTCTGTCATTAATTAAGGTTTTCACTGTATTCCTTTTGTCCAACCACAAAAGCTATGCTGGGAGAGAGATACCTTCTTCTTGAGCACAGGTGCAGTCTAGAAGTTGTGGATCTTCTACTTGGCAAAATTCATGGGTAGGAATGCCTGATGCAGGAAATGGGGAATTGATGAACTTAGTGGGGGCTAAAAACTTCCTCCATCAATGGCAGATCCACTTGAGGAGATAACTGCCCTTGTCCTCCTTCCAGCTACCCACTGACAGAATTCCTACCTCAGCAGCAGGCTTCCTCGTAGTATGTGCTGAATAAACAATGTGTGGGGCTGGGGAACTAAAACCATAGCAAAATGTAAATTTTAATTTATTTTGTTATTAAATAATTACCAAAATAAGCAATCAGTTATGCGCTAAAGTTAGGTTCCCTATTTGTATGGCAGCTATGCCTAGACATCCTGGTGTATCTCTACTGTGCTAGATATATCCTGTGAATTCCTGAACAGTGTTAGACACTGGTGGAAGCAATGTGAGCATTAGACCCTGAGTTGCAAGCAACTTTGAATTTCCTAGCTTACGGTAATCAGCAAAAAATAAAACACAAATGGCTAAAAGGATGCAGAAAGGATCTGTCTTGAATTGACAGGAGGAAGATAATGATCACATTTCTGCAACTCTAGGAACGTTTGTGATTACAGAAATTACAGAAATCTGCGATTTCCATTAGATTTCAGATCAGTAAAGCTGTTCTGCATTAGCAACCAGCAAACTCAGCAGATGAAGCTCAGCATGGGTTCGTACAATAGCATTTGCTTTGGTTATTCAAGTGGTCCTCTGAGTCCATGCAGCTGCTAACTCTGTCTGAAACAGCAATGGGCTAAAACCACTAAGTAATGCAATCCATGGACTGCCTTTAAGGGCTTCTTTTTCACTTCTCTGATCCCCTCTAAGAAAATCCAGTGGTACAGAATTGTTTACTGGTTGAATTAATTCTGACTTGGTGGTTTGGTACCTTCAAAGGGAAGAGTAGAACACGGGAAAGCTAACAGACTAAAGGCAGAGTTATATAATGCCATTTATATTGGCATTAATTGGAATTAATTAAATGACTGTTACTTGAAGATCTGAAATGGTTAATCTTTAATTTAGCAGAAAGTTACATTCTTGTACTCTATTGTTGTGCTGCATTTCATACTATCACATCTTGGGCCCATCTGGCACTGTTGGCCCTTCTGGTCATATCTACACTGCAAGTGCCATCAAGGGCAGACTGATCTTGTCCACTTCTGGCCTTAGTTTTCTTTGGTTGCCCTCAGGGGTAACTATTATTTTCATTGTGTCTTTTGCGAGTGGAACTAGCTGACATAATGTGAGGACTGTGATGTAGCTCTGGATTCAAAACAAATAGAAATGCCCTTCAAACAGGAGGCATCAGACTGGTGGCACTTGTTGCCAAAGGCTGTACTGGTAGCTTTACAACATGGGTGCATGGAAGAGAAGTCCACAGAGGATTAATAAATATAGAAAACCACAGATAGATCAGGTTGAATCTGGGGGAGAATTCAGAGGATATACTGTGCACAGCCTCCTGTGTTCTTGTCTCAGGCGCTGGCTTATCGCCACCAGGGAAGGTGGACTGTTGGTTTGACCCAGTATGGTCATTTGTATATTTACTCTAACATCTTCTCTAGGAAGAAAACCTGGAAGTTTCCTCAGGATATTTTCCACCTTCCAAGGTCTTATAAAACCTGTCCTTCAGCAATTTACTTACTTCCTTCTATGATTTCCATGATTTCTGGCCCAGATCCTTATTTCAACAGCTGTGGTTACCTGCTGTTTATTTCTCTGATGCAATCTCTGCCTTGGTTTTTATCCCCTGCTGTGCCAGAATAGTGACTCAGCACCATTGACAGATCCTTGCAAAAGCCACTGAGTTCTGGTAATAAAGTTCTCCAGCACTGACTGCTTTTGGGTGTATGCCCTGCTGGAATCCCCCACCTCCTCAGCACTTACACCACTGTAATCAAAGACATATAATATTTATAATTAAGATGGGCAGTGCCCACTTACACCATATTCCTAAGAGAATACTCTGTAAGTGAATGATGTACCTGCTCCAACCCCCTTGAGGAGCTACTAGACTATCCCCAGTTTACAAGCATGACATGGAGCTGTGTCAATAGATAGTCATCAAAACCTCTGTTTTACTACTCCCACCTACCATGTTTATAAAACACTTAATTGGAATCGAGCTGGTGACTTGCTGTGCAACACTGATCAGTTGCTTACAGTGGTGTCTGTAAGAGGTAATGGTCTTATATACTTCCTCTTTGTTTTATTCGCCATTTGTTTGCTACTCCCCCGTCCTTTGCAGGCACCAGCTCTTTACATTTTAAGATAGATGTACTAGGGCTTCAGGGTACTTTGTGACATAAAGAATATGGAAAAGTTGCTCAAAATCATGATCTGGATGATTGATCTAGCTGGATCTTGTAGCAGCAGAAGACAATTTTAAAACAGCAAAATCCCTTAGCAAATTTTACAGGAGCTTTTAACGACAGTACAGCCCAGAGCCAGAAGCTTTCAATACTCTGTAAATTCTGATGCCTTTTGAAGGCCTACAGGCAACAGAGAAGAAGTTTGATCTAGCCAGGCTTAAGGCTGTACTAAACCAAAACTTTGCTGTTCTTCTGCTCTGGTTTCCCCTAGTGAGGAGCTTACACGTGAGGACTCAAGGGTGGCTTGGTCTCCAGTAAGACAGACACACGCAGCTCAGTACCAATCTACAAGTACTTCATTTTCAAAGTTTTACAAGCTATTTGCTAACCCAGTAGCAGAAAACTTATATCATGGACTGCAGGTGAGTGTTCAGGCATCAAATTTATGCTCTGTGTGCTCAGCCCAGGAGTATGTCATCCAGATGTGCAACAGACGTGTGTGTGCGAAAGGCAGAGACATGGCTCTAAAGATAGTCCTGGACTCTGCAGTCAACCATCACTGACTGAAATCCATAACTTCATCTCCACAGTAATCCCAAGGGTGCAATAGTAAAATACTTCAATTGATTTTTATGTTTAACATTTTAATTTGAAGACTGACACTTGATCTGATTTGAAATGACTGTATTCAATGACAATTTGATTCATATGGCTGGAAAATCTGCTGAAGCCCTAAAAGCTGAACATATGCAGGGCTGAACTTTCCAAGGGTGCAAAACAAACAGTGACAAAGACATGTAGCCACAGATGGCAAAACCTGATTTTAATTGCTCTTGGCCCTGTGGAGGTCTCCACCCCCAAATTAAGGTGACCAGCCCCTCTCAGGTACAAGTATATGCTGAGTAGATAAGAGAGAGGCTTCTGTGTGCTATGTGTAGCCATCAGGGCTGCAAAAAGCAGCATGGTGGCAGTCATGTGTTGCACGTAAGGCTTGACCTCAGGAGCTGAACCCTGCACCCTCTGGCTGTGCCAGCCAGCTCAGATACCAACAGTTGTCTCCTGTGCCTCAGGGAGAGCTGAAACAGCCACAATCACTATAGTAATTTTCTAAGGGCAAGGAGACCAGAGCCCACCTAAGAACATGCTAACGCATCTTCCTTTGGTGTAGGACTGTAGGTTTTTTCAGCAGCTAGCTAAGCACCTGTTGCTATTGTGACTCTTCATTCTGGTCTCTTTCCTGGAGCCAAGGGTTTCAGCTGGTTCTGCTCCTCATCTCTTAATGTCTGCCCAAATTAGATACTCTACTATGGTGCTCACCAAAGAGCAAGGTAATAGAGGAACCTGGTCTGGGTCTTACTGGCAATGATTGGATATAAAGGTGGAAACTGGTAGTAAAACTGATGTGCTGTAGGTGGTTGGTGGTCTGACTGCAGTGGTTTTGTTTGCCCAGTGGCAGGAGACTCAATGACTATGGATGCCAGAGACAGGCAGCAGCGGAGAAGTATTTCTGTAAACATCCGGATGTCTGCGTGTGTGTTTCTCTTTGAGCTTGTAGCTTTTATTTTTCCATATGCTTTTGCAATAAATGCACAGAGGTTTAATTTTTGTAAAGTAACTGACACACCACCATGTGGATTATGCCAGCTTTATGCGGTGGAAGGACTTAGGGGTAATTCAATCTTGTGGGCTAATAATATTTAGAATTTACATCCCCGAAGTATCTGGAGCACACAGACAAAATCACGTCCCTGTTGTGTTAGGCTCTGCTTATACAAGAAATGGTCTTTGCTGAAAGACTTTGTAATCAAAATAAAATGAGATATCCTCTGCAATTGTATGTGTTACTATAAGATAAAATTGCATCAAGTGGTACGGAAATTGCTCACAGCTCACAAACCTGTCAGGGCAGATATATAGCATTGCCTCATCTAATACAGGTTTCCATCTGTGGGTAACCTCTTATTAGTAAAATACATTATGCAATATTCCTTAACAATTCATAATAGATTGTATCTGAAGAGAGGAAGATGAAGTACTGGAGACAGCTTACAGGTGTCAAAGTGAGGTAAAGGTGTAGCAAGTCCTCTTGTAGAGCAGCTGCCCAGATGCTCTTTTCCTCTTTACAGAAAAGTCCTCTGAGCCCATGGTGTGTTGTCTGCAATGAAAGGTTCAGCTGAGCTGTCACTTGAGATTGCACTGTCTGGCATTCTGTACCAGTGAGATGAGTGTACATATTGCAGATGGAAAATGTTGCTGCTACCTCTGGCAATACTTTTCACTCTTTGGTAGAAGAAAAAAAGATTCTGCCTCTGACTCTAAACCCAAGTAAGACAAAGTAAAGTGTGGGGATTTTTTTTAAACCTGTTTCTTATTTCAGAGAAATAACTATTGAATTACTGATCATATAGTCTTGGGCACGTATGAGCATGACTTACTTTAGAAGATAAATGGAGTGTGAGTGGTAAGCAGCTTATCTTGTGTGCTTCTTGTTTAGTTAATGGGAGTTTCACAGATGACTCCAATGGAACCAAACAGACCAATAATGAGTGGTCATTTGAAAAAGTCCTGCTGAATTTTGTAATGTGAGAAAAGATGTTTAATGTGTTTCCCTAGTAAGTTTTAGTCTATGCTATACTGCTGTATTATTATTCTCTTGTGTTTTGGAGGCTCTCTAATAATTACATTTTGAAGATGGTATTTCTGTGATAACAGGAAGAGCAGTTACAGGATATAACATAGGACATAGTTAATCCTTGTTAGTACTGCAAAAATTACCAAATGACCAGCTTTAAGCTTTAGACAAATTACAATGGGCACCAAGTGAACAAAAGAACTGAAATACCTTGCCAACAGTCATATTCAGATGCACTGCCTTGTTTAGCTTTTTCTATGTTAACAGGTCTTGGTTGGCAGTGTGTATCTATCTCCCAGTCACATGCTGCAGCACCCATCCCTACCCCAAGCAACCTGCAAGCCTGTGTCCCTCTTCAAGGGCAGAGGGCTGCATGAGGGAGCAGCAAAACTGGGCACTGCCATTCCTAAAGGGCTTTGAAGTTCTCATTCCTCCTCTGTAAAATGAGTTGTGACACTCCTGGGTTGGTCTGCTCTGGGGATCAGTGTACGTGTTACTCTCAATAACTCATTATTGTTCTTGGGAAGATTATCTAAGGTATGGATTGCCTCAGGTGCAGAGACACATGAGGTAGCTCTGTGTGACAGCATGGCACTGCTTGGGCTGGTTTACATGGGTGTAGCACCACGTGAACACAGCTGCACTGCTCCTGAGCTGTCCAACTCTCACACATGCCTGGCCCTTTTCAGGGTCTTTTCAGACCTGGTGAGACAGCTTCCTGAACATCCATAATGTTTTATTTTCTTTGGGTTTTTTGGAGTTTGCTTTTTCTTTTCCAAGCTATCTACTATTTCTGATAACAGAGACCATGCTATAAGACCTAGAGGCTGGGTATCCACACATCTCTGGCAGTGCATCTGCTGTCCTTGTCACGGACAACTGTTTCTATAGCAGGGAACAACATAGCTTCCAGAAGCAGGTGAAAATGGATGTGAGCACCATATGCTGCAGATGGGGAGTGACAGGGTACTGACCATCAGAAAGTTGCAAAAGAAAGAGGAAAACCAAGTTTGTCTTCCCCAGAGACTCACTTTGTGGTCCTTAGTCTGGGACTGGCTGTGAGAGAGGAGAAAACCCTCAGTTGGGTCAGGCTTCGAGCTATATTTCCCTGTCCTTAGAGTCTGGGAATCTAAAATGTGGAGCTGGAGCCCTTGTATTTTGTGAGAGGCAGCAGATGGTTGCCCTGTGCCCAGGAAAGCAGCAGCATTGCTCTGTCACAGCTGAGCATAGCAAATTCTTTCCTTTGGATCATGCTGTCACTGCTGTGTTGTGCAGCAAACGCGGCTCCTGGCTGCCCCCATCCCTTCCCAATGTAACAAGCGTAGCAAAGGCTTGAAATATGTTGAACAGCAAGAAGCTCTTCCACTTAATCTGATATCTGCTGTAATCCACTGCATCATACTACAGTGTTGTGCTCCAGCCTCCGATTTTCCTATGGCCTCTGCAGCTTTTCCAGTCTCTGATCCTTTCTGAGTGTTTATATGAAGCCACTCGTGATTTCTCGAACAATGTCTCTGCAAAAGAACAGGATCCAACAAACTAAAAAAAAAAGTTCTGCACTCTAAAAATAAAATGAAATTTTAAAAGGGCTATAAAAAACTGAGTCATTGACTGGATCCGGATGATCTACAGGAAAGAGAACAATATTCAATTTGTCTAAACCCCCAAGTTCTTCTCAAAAGGAGCTATAGAAAAGCATTCAGAGGCATAATGTAAATTAGAAAGCCTCCAACACAGTTCATACTTGGATGAAAATAATTCACACAGGATGCGGCAAATACGGTGTAACTACAGCACCACTGTTTTTTATACCACCAAAGCCTGTCTTTCCTTTGAAGGTTGGTAATTGTAAGGAATACAGTACTTTTGACTTCCTACGTAGAATTATTCTCTGCAGCCTCTCTATGTTGCACAGTGCGTTAGCTACAAATGATTAAAGCTGGCCTCCTGGCCATTTGGTTGTTTTTCAGAGACTGTCAGTGTCTCCCATGGGCTGAAGTTTCATAGAAGGATATTCTGTGTATGAAGATAAAAGTGTGCTATTTGTCTTCAAAGAGAAAACCAATAGAGAAGTCTTGACAGATCTCTTGATTATTTGGGTTTCTCTGGAAGAAAAAAAAAAAAAAGATATTGCTTTTATTGCAATAAATTTTTTAAAGAAAGTAAACTCAAAGCAAAATATGAATTACTGGTATCACCTCTGATGGATGCTACCAGGACCACATCCTCATTCTACCTATGGTGTTCATACCTTCTGAAAATTTGTGAATCTTGAGCTGTTGATTCAAACTAAGATGAGGTTGTCTACAATGATCTGAACATGTGTCAGGGAGCCTGGGCAGTACCAGCTTTATCTTCCAGGGCACTTGTCCTTCCAGAAGCAGAGTCCCCATTTTCTAGCAGCTCCATGAAGAAAAAGATGCAAGCACAGTAATTCACTTTTTCTGATGCACCAGCACAGAAGCTAAGAGGACTGTATTATGTCTTCCTGCTAGTGCAAGGTGCACACTGTTCGCAGGCTTCAAATTTACTTTTATGGCATTGCTTTAGCAGAAGGAGGAAGCACTCATTGTGGAAGATGCATCCTTCTTCTTGCTGCATGTGAAGCATTACTGTGAGCCTCACCAGCCTCATGGTCTGGTATTATGGTCTCTTCATTGTAAGAGTAGCAGGACATGGACGATTGCTGTCAGCATCCATTTTTGAGTATAATGGTAACAAAATGTTCCCACTCATTTTGAGGACTTGTGCTTGCATGTGACCATGCAGGAAATAAGGAGATGGTCCAGAATTTGCATGAAACATAGTAATTATAGCGCACAGCCAAAGAATCAGAACTACCCATATGTAATATAAAATCTGAAGAACTGGAAGAAAAAATTGTCTTTGTCTGCACTATTATTTGATCTGGCAGAAATTTTATTGTATTCTAACAGTATGTTTCATCCCATAGAAGGTTGGTTGTGATTAGCCTCTCAAGAACTTTGTTGAATCTGTTACATGGTTTATAAACTTGAACCTATAAGAGCTAAAGATACCTACAGTCATTTTGATCCAGTCTTTAATATAACTCCCTTCACTATTTTATGAAGCACTTAAAAATTACCAAGTTTGAGCCTTTTGTATCTATTGAAAGGCCTTTCCAGGGCTTTAACTCTCCAATAATGAGAAACTCTGTTCTCATTTCTAGCCTGTTTTTTCTCTCTGTGATTGCATGCTCTGTTTCCAAATCATAGATAGCAATTTCACAGTTTAGCATATCCATCCCCCTGAGCCATTTTGGCTATGTCCTCCTTCTCATCATGTTCTACATCATCTTCACTGGTAACAGCTGAAGCAAAGGTTTGCTACCATCATTGGATTACTCCTGAGTTTATGTCTGGTTGTTCAAGTCCTTCAAAACTCTCAAATTGTAATAGTGTGGGTTTTTTTCTTACATGGTTGTTATGAATTCTACTCTTCCCTGAGACAACTTTTGCTGTGGAATGTGTCTGTCTTCTGTGGTTCCTATTTCTTTGTTAGAATACTTTGTTGAAAGTACTTAATGGCTGGAGGTGTGGAATGTGTGGAACTGGGGTGTTTAAATGGTGAAAAAGATAGATAGATAGGTTTGGATTTGGCAACATCTCACTGAGTCTTGGCAGGGGACACATTTCAATTATGTCTCAGCCTGACTGGTATCCAGAAATCAATTGTTGGGGTTTTTTTCCTAAATCTCCCTAAGGGCTTTATCAATTTGTCTGTTCTGAGAATGTCTCATACATACTGACAAGTCCCCACAAATTTTGTGTTGGCTGTTAGGGTCCCCTACAGGGCATCCAAAGGAGTCACCAGTCTTTTCTTTGTAGGTAGAATTTACATTAAATGTAATTTATGAATAAAATACATAACCAGTACTGAGAGACAAGAATTGATGACTTCTCATTGCTAACAAAAAGTTATTCAGTTGCTTCCTTTTGTGTTCTTCAAGAGAGGTGGAAAGTCTTCCTCCTTGAATTTCTATCTTGCCTCAAAAGTTCCTGGTGTGCTGAGTATTCAAATTGGTACAGATTTGGATCCCTTCTTGGCAGAGGAAGAGGTTAAATTTTGTAACTCACTTCAGAAGGTATTATTTCAGGGCTCAGGATACTGAGTGTAGGGGCTTCCTTTCTTTACACTTAACACATCTTTCCTTATACCTGCTGACATCCCAGAAAGGCAAGAGATTTCCCCTTGCACATTCCTGTTTGGTGCTTTGGCTCTGTGATTTAACAGGGGCTCTCTGCCTTAAACACTGATTCCTCTGAGACCCTGTGAAACACCTAACTGTCCTTATTCTTTAAATAGCAGCTTTGGGAACAAATCAGTTTGGAGTTCACTATGGGGTGTGTTCCTGCATTTAAGATCCTTACTGGATTTTGCTTTCCTTTTACTGTTTCTTAGGAAACTGAGAAATACCATTTCAGAAATGAGAAAATAGTGAGAACCCACTGCATATTGTATTATTAAAAGTCTCAGGCTACATCTCTGCTATCTGGAAAAAGGAACTCAGTGACAACCTTCAAAATACAGAACCTGGTGGAGAGCTTTGTAAGCAGACAGATAAAAAGAGTTTCAGTATGGGTTCCTTTCTGGGAGCCTTTCCATGTGTTCTTCAAGCACTGTCTTGATGATTACTGTGTGTGATTTCGGGCTGAGATGGTGGCTGGTAAAAACTGCATTTAATCAATTTCCCTTTCCAAAATCCTGCTGATGTGAGAACATTTGTCACAGATTTCTCTCTCTGAGGATAATATAGAGAAAAATAGCCCCTCTAAGGCTATTTCAAACCAAGGCATACTCATGCAATTAGAATACCTGCCAAGGGGAGGCTGTACTTTATTTTACTTGGAGGATATGGAGCAGAGCTGGCTTGAACTTTCTGAGCAGATACTAGAGCTGTTTCACCAGCTTAGGAAGATACCCCATACCATATGACATTGTGCTCAGCAATAAATGTTCAAGAAAAGGAGGAAAAAGGGGAGACTGTGGAATTTGTCTTCCCAAGTAGCTGTTAAGTGTGATGGAGCCCTGCTTTCCTGGAGATGGCTGCACAACTGCCTGCAGATGTGAAATCGTGAGTGAATTCTGTATTTTGCTTTGCTTGCAAAGTTTTCTCACTTTTACCCTTCTGATTCTCCTCCAAAACCACTGGGGGGTGCTCCGCATGTGGCTAGATGGGGCTGAGCTGCTGGCAAGGGTTAGCCAACAGCAAGGTTTCACAAACACAAAACCTCAGACTGAACAGAGGAAAAGAAAACACACCAACATAGAAACAAACACATGTAGGAAAACAACATCGAGCACGTATTGGCTGCTTGGCTTTCTGCTTTTGAAATGCTGAAATGCAGAGTGGTTGAGAAACACATCTGTCCTTTACTTCCCCTGAGATCCAAGGCTGCCCTTGTTCTGCATATGGTAGTGTGACCATAGGCACCACCTCAGTACTAGGCCAAACCAGCAAGTGTCGTACACTTCTCTTTCTCCTCACCTGCCAAAAGCTGACTCTCCTCTCTGAATACATATGTGTCTTCAGTCTCTAGTTTCTGCTGGCCTGCTTGGGATGGATGAACTTCTGGATGAACAGCAGGATGAACGTGTCTGAGGTTTCCCTGGGCTGTGCTAATAAGATGCTTCCTGTAGAGGAAAATGCCTGGCAATGTCATATGCCTCATAGATAAAACTACTGAGCTAGTTCAACCAGCTAAAACTATTTAGCTAGAGACACTAATTTTGATGAATGGAAATCAGACAAGATTATAAGCAGTCCTTGAGATTAGATGCAAAATCATGAGCTAGCCTAATGAAAAAGGTCTCATTTGGAAATGAATACAAATGCACAGATGAAAGTGAGTCCAAGCAGTGTGTGTGCTCATTTGTGGTTGCTTACAGAGCCAAGGCTGCTCCAGGTTTATGAAGTCATGTATCACACTTATGCTCCTTCGGAGCAGCCTGTCTAGTTTAGCCTTCTAACATTACTGTATATTGTAATGTATTAGTCTGGGAGATAGCCATTTAATTTACATTTTTAGATACCAAAATAGAGTATGGATTTCACCCACTGCAAGGTTTTGGCTGTGTAGATATGCTCATTGCACACCAGAAGGTTCATGTTGAATCTGCTACTCTGCATTTTTGTCCTTTTTCTATTATCGAAAAGATATGGAGGAGATGAGATGGGTCTGAACTGTGCTCTGCAGCTCTTACAACCTGGACAAATAACAAAGAAATGGAGTAGCTGAGAAAAAAGGGAGTGAACAGTGGGGTTCAGCTTAAGTCAGTGTGACCAAAGTCTCAGTCATATTCTTTCTTTGAGACTGTGTGACTGATAAGTGTCTGGCTCTCTACTTCCTCCTGCACTGCTGGCATCAACTTTGAAATGTCAAAAAGCTGCAGCAGATTTAGTGTATCCATTTAGTCCATCCATTTTGTGCTTTTTAACTTCCAACTCTGATTATGAAGAGGTTTTCATCCCCTGGGTGGGCTTCCCACCATGTGGGAAGACTCAAACATCCTTGGTTTCTTTAATGTACAAAGGGCCTGGACACAACCTCTGCCTCTGAGAAAGAGAGGACTTCGGAAAGGCAGGAACATCTCCTTGTCTGGGGTGTTCATGGACCTGGAGCCAGGCTCTCAGGCGTTGCCCTGGCCTCCCCAGTCAGTAGTAGTGTGACAGATTTCTGCCAAGCAGCTTTTGTGGTCATAAGCTGGTGTGAAACACTCCTCCAGGAAGAAATAC
>JAVHNF010033664.1:0-18181 GCA_034783455.1 Micropsitta finschii | reverse complement strand
CAGGGGGGTTGGACTAGATGATCTTTTGAGGTCCCTTCCAACCCTTGGGATTCTGTGATTCTGTGATTCTGTGATGTACAGCCACCTCTGCCCTGCTTCACCTATGCAACCGCTTCTACCAAAAACCCAATTGTAAAGCATTACTGCACTTATTTTGTAATAAGCTCTGGTCTCTTATCCAAACTAGCTAGGCAATGGATAGAGCAATAGTCCTGTTGGGTTTTCTTGAACTTCTTGAGCACGACTACTGGTGATCTTGAAGCACAGATAGCCAATATAGGTGCTTCTCTGGGGAGATCAGAAGGAGTCAGGGGCAGCAGGTCAGAAAGTGATTAACTTTGGGAAATGGATTGCACTTGTATACATTCAGAATAGTTGAAAGTGTACAAAACCTGTGTGCTCAGACTTTTTGTTCACATCTGTAGGTATTCTGGGGAGTATCATCTAGCATTGTCTTGGTGTACACAGCTGACATGCTCTTGTTGTTTGCCTCTTCTTCAACAGAGGTAGAAAGACAGGAATACTTAAGAAACAGTGAAGCAAATCAGATTGAATAAAATGTCAAAAGGATGAGGTATTTTTAAACAAACCCAGCAACCCCAGGTGATAAAATACCATGTGACTAGAATGGAGAGCAGATCAATGACAAGGGAAATCAAACTATACAGCAAATCTAACAAAATTGGAGAAAGGTTTCTGCAATGTGTAAGCAAGATTGCTTTCAGCACACTCATTCTCTCTCTACCTGTCAAAATGGATTTCAGAGTCAAAAGTCTTACAAGTTTCATGGTTATGAGTTACAGGAAAAATTAATGCAGATCCTTAGATGGATTAAGTTAATCTAGCTCTATCCATTCATTCCCTTGAACCCAAATCAGTTTGTTGCAGCTGAGGATCTGTCTTCTTCCTCCTCCACAACTGAGCACAGATACAGCTTCCTCTTACCACTTTATATAAAAGCATCTTGTAAAACGTGTGAGCTTCTTTTTACTGTGTTAAAGTTCATTTTGTTTAAGCATGCAGTTCTCTTGCCTGAACACAAATAATACGCACAGTTATAATTTTCTTTGTGACTAATTTGCCTGCATAGTTGTGGCTGATTAAATAGCTTTGCCTTACTTGGTTGGCAGAGAGGTAAGCACCTTTAAATATATTGTAATTGGGCTTTGATTTTTTTTGTCTAGCCTTGTTAAAAGCGTAGTTAACACCTTTCCTGGAGCTGACTTCATGAACACACAAATGAAAAACTTCTCTGAGCTGTTAAAAAAAAAAGCTGTGTTAAAGCACAGCTAATTAATGCAGTTAAGTACAACCGAGTTAAGTAGGAGAATCACAGCTCGTAAATAAAGATAAGAAAATTATAAGAGGTGTGATTGATATGTGTGTAATTACCTGCTTGGGAGGCAGCCTGATCTGGAAGAACCAGAAGAGATTTGGGAGGCAGGAAATCCTGTTTTGCAATCCTCATTCCACTCATGACTCCTGCTGCTGAAGGGGAGTTGTCCTGCCTCTCCTTCCCCAAATGGCAGTCACTCAGTGAAAGAGTGACGTAAGGATTTCTTCATAAAATAGGCAAAGCATCAGAAACACTTAAAGTGTGATTTTGGTACCTGTGAATATCAGGTACCAAAACAGAACAGATATTGTCCCAAATTAAAATTTTCTTGCACCATTCCCCATATTCTGTTCGTAAGTGAGGAAATAGAGACTTATCACTTCTCAGTAGCTGCTTCTTGAAACAAATCTGGGTTTTGGTACTTAAGAGTTCTTTAGATTACACAGCGGATTGTTAGAAGTGAGTTATCACGGTAAGGTGCATGACCCTGAAGAGAGTGCTGTCAAAGGGCTGCCAATAGCACAGAATCAAGATTTTGTGTCTCCTTCAGCCAGGAATAAGAAATCAGTGTCAATCCTAAAAAAATCAACAACCACAAAAAAGGGTCAGTTATTGACAATTAATAACTAATAAATCTGATGTTGTAACTCCACATTAATTCAGAATTGTACTCAAAAGCAATGTTTAGAAAAGGATCTCAAGTCCTGTTTTGTAACAGCTTACTCCTACAATAGACAGAGGAAACAAAATCTGAAGATGGGGAAATCCGAGAGGAAGTAAACTGGGGGTTGAGTCAACACTGTAACCTTGCAGTCAGAGGGGAGATGTAAAATCCTGAAATGCACACAATCTGCTTCAGTGAGCGTTGCTGATCCAGATCCAGGTGATTTAGACAGACAGTGGAGATTCTAGTCATCCCAATATTCAAATCCCCCTTTGTGTGAGTCTCCTTACAAACACAGCTGGAACATCCATGTTTTCCCATGTGACACAGTGACTGCCAAATTGTAACACAGGCTTGTTTATATGGTCTCACTGAGTAAGATATAAGCTGTACATTTGAACTTATTTACCCACCTTGAGACTGCACAGATCACCTTTCTTACCTGTTTGAGTTTAGCATGGGCCTGGTGAGAGGATTTCTGCACAAATTCCTTCCAGGTTATTGCCATCAAGGCAAAGGCATTTAGGGGACAGAAAGAGGAGCAAACTCATTACAGGATCCTCCTAGCATAGTCTGTAAATCCTTTCTCTTTTCAGTGTATTTAATTCAAGAAAGATTCTTACCTCCACTCAATTAATGTAATTAATTTAGGCCAAGTCACCTCCCATACATGCTAGACCATGACATTGTGGCTTCTCTTGCCTCTGTACCTCTGTAACATCCATTCACAAAGAAGCCTTGAATTTCCTGTTGGAGTGGATAACTACACCTCAGAAACAAATAAGCTGACCTCTTTCATACTTTTCTGTTCTGAGTCATCATTGAGCAAAAAAAGCCACCATTGTGAAGAAGAGAAACTAAGAATATGTCTGAGGAGGACAGTTGAGCTGCACCTTAGTCCACTAGTGCTGAAAATGTCAGGAAATGCAGAGGATAAGCAGGGGGGGTTTTGACCTTCATCTGGAAGGAGAAATCAGAGAGATGCCAGTAAAATGTCAGGCTAATGAAAAGTATTTTGTGTTGTTTTGTTCCAAAATTTATTTTGCCTGGCTTCTTGGAAGATAATGACTATAACAATACTACAACTGCAGCAAAATGGAAACCAGCCAGGTCCTAGCTTTGTTTCTGCCAAGGAACTGAAGCACTTAATGCCTTTGATGCTGTTTTATGAAACCAGGCAGATGAATCATGAAAGAGTAGTACAGAATGTGAAAATGCAAAAATGAATTGAATCATAAAGAAAGCTGTTCTCATCAGAAGGTAGGCAAAGTGGGTAAAACACTGGAGATGGTTGACTGATCTCAGACTGACTGTTTTGAATAGTTGAATTGGATGAGGGAAGACTCTTTGGATCAAGAACATACAGCTGGAAAGCTGGAAGACTTGGCTTAAATGTTAACAAAACAATTAGAATCTGTGAAACAGAGGACGTTACCTAGCCCAGCTGGAAAGTACAAGAGGAAGGAGAATAGCCTTGCAGAAGTGCCAACACAGAGATTTCAGAGCTCTCCAACAGAAAAGCCCAGAAGCAGAAAGACAAGCATGGCTCAAATTTTAAATCCTCTGGAAAAATAAAACAATATTAAGGAGCTGTACACATTGTAATAAACAACATGAGCCGATACAATGTCTGGCAGTGGGATGGTGGTGTAAAATCTGCACAGGATTACATCACTCTGCAAAAGCTTGCCAGCAGTAGCAGGTTGCTCGCAGCAGGCTCTGAGGGATGACAGCAGCCCTGCCAGCTCAGAGGAATGCTTTGTACAAGCATGGACTGCACAGCACACCAGGGGAACGAATGAGTGAGCGAAACAAGGAGGGAAAGAAGGGAGCATTGTTCGGAGAACAAATGGGATATTTGCGCTCAGGTGTGCAAGCCAGCCTGATGCCAAAGGCCACTGGCACTCAGGAAAATCTCCAGCAGTAAAAGGCTGGCAAAGCAAAATTCTGCCTAGCTTAGCTGAGCATTAGTAATGGAGGTGCACTGTCTTCAGGAGTGTGATCTGGCAGAGACTGGGCCAGGACTATGGGATGGTTGCAGGGAATCTGAAGTCTCTCACTGTGAAACAAGGACTGCACACACTGAAAGGCTTTAGGCCAGAGACTTAACAGCGTGTCTTTCGTTCTTTGCTGTTTGCTCTGTCTCTAGGTGAACTGGGAGCTGAGCTAGTTGAAGGGAAATGTTCAGAGTCACCTTAGTAAGATTCTGGCCATAGATTCCTGGAGAGAGGTATTTAACACAACCTGCTGCAGGTGGCTTTGCAATTATCTGCAAAGCTGGGGGTGGGCAAGAGGGCTGGTATCCAGGGACTGAATCCAAAACCGGTACGAATACAGGACTACCTCTGGCAAGAGCAGAATGCATACAAACCTGCCATGAGAAAGGTGCCTTTGTCAAGGTGCGTGAGGCTACAGAAACAGAACCCATGCCCTTGGTGTGTGACTGACTGGCCAGGGCTGGGATTGCTGTGGACTTTACAGGACCCCATGTAGTAGTAGCTACTACTTTCGTAGTAGCTGGCCAGTCGTTGGGACTGTCAGCAAGCAGCTTCTGCATGTAAATGGATAAACTATACACAGGCCATACCTCCACTATGGTATTTGCATTGCACATCCAAGTTGTGCAGGTACTGCACTGTGGCCACACTGGCTCTCCGTTCTACTGCACTCAGTTGTCCAGGCATGGTCTTCATACATGCTGTGTAGACAATCCACATAAGATACAAGGCCTTCACTACAATGCCTCTAGGCTCCAAAATCTTTATGGGAGACATGAGTGCAAAGCTCAGGTCACACCATGTTCTTGGTGGTGAAAAATAAGAGGTTTACATCTAGTTCTGGAATTTTCACTTTCTATTGAAAGTCAAGGCTTCTCCCTTGGGAAGTGTAATACTGTGAGGGGCTGTAAAAACTTAACAGATGCCCCTCAGCCCACACCATGCCACCCTTCACTAGTCCTGGACTTTCTTTGGGGGCCTAATGTATGTTAGTAGAATGAATTTCAACAAAGGCTGCCTTTCTGGTAACTGTTATGTTGTCTTGGAGGACAGAGAAGATCCAGGGTCTCATGACAGCATTTGAGTATGCAGTCTGCAATATTTCACTCAATCCAGCATATCCCCATTTTCAGCTGTATTGAAGTTCCACTCCCTTCCACATCTTGACTTATTTTCCTACACTTTGCCTCACCCCAGAAAAACAGACTTCAAGTATATTCTGTAAGGGTTTTCAGTTGAGACAGAAGAAAAACAATTCAAAGCTACTATAATATATTTTATTATATTAAACATATATTAAATACTCAAAAATATTATCACTTGGTACTATTCCCAGAAGGAGAGAAGGGGAAGCTTTAAGAAGTTATCCATGATAACTTGATGCCAAGCTGAGGCATTTTATGGCAGAGCCTCTAGGAGCACAGGCAGAACTCCACGTGCCCTTCCAGGTTTTGCCACCAGTCTGAATTTGTAGAGCAGGTGGGAGGACTTTTGACACCTACTTACCAGATATTAGTCCTTAGCAAAGACTCTCCTGTCAGAAGCCAGTGCTGCTTTGAGAACATCTCACGGTCATTACTTGGCTATGTTATTTAGGGTCAAACCATTAGATAACTGCCTTACCACCAGGAACGGAACATTTCTGTTAGTTTCCTCTTAATGGAGAAAAAAGTAGCGGTAGCATTTTGAGAAATGACACCCACGCGAAGATGACAATCCCCATTTCTTTGCCAGTGCCACAGATTCCTACAGCTATGGGATCCTGTACTGTAGGGGATGCCAAATGATGATTCAGTCTGTTCCATGTACTGGTATTGTTCAGGGTGGGAGCGCAAGCCCCAGCTAACACTGTCAGCGAGTTCACGTGCACCCCTAGAATGGAATCTATGTGGAGAGTTTCTGAGAAACCCACAGTTGTTGCAAGATAAAATAAAATAACATTTTCCTGACCACATCTGGATACAGACGTGGTCAGCCTGGTTCTGTCCTCACGTTGCCTGAAACAAAATCATTTGTCCCATGAAGCGCTGTTTAAACTCATGTTATCCTAAGTACAATAGCAAACATTCTGAAACAGTTATTTTCATTTCTGTGACATGCCCTTGGACTCCGCTGCTGACAGAGTCAAGGACCTGACACCAGCCTGAAGGTGGGCTTTTTCTTTTCTCTTTTTACTATTTTAGTCACCTACAAGTATCTGAGCTGCAAGCCAAAGCAGATGTGGTTATCTCAGCTGTCGCTGGGACGGAAGTGGCATTGTAAATAGATAGGATTCAGATCACAGAGCACTTTAAAGATTCAATTGCAACACACTGATATACAAATAGTGACAAATAGGAAACCACTGCAGCCTTTCAAGCATCAATGCAAAGCTTTCAGAGGGACTACCACCATTGTCAGCTATTTCATTCATACCTCTGAGTAGCATCTTACATAGAGTGTGCTGCAAAAACTCCTCAAAGATGCATGTTCAGCTTTAATGAGAAAAGGAAATGGTAGGCAGAAATAAAGTAATTGAACTGCCACAGTTCTGGCAACCCTAATAGCAGCTGAATCAATGTGGAAAGTATATTATGGGTGACTTACAAATGGAAGAATGTTACTGAGAAGAGCAAAGTTTTTTCTGTCACCATCAAAACTAGATGTAAAGGTATAAGCAAAGACTCAGTGAGCCTGAAAGAAACTATTTTCACAGAGTTAAGCATATACTTAATCGGATTTCAAAAGCGCCTTAAACAGTTTTCCAGTATGAGTAGTAGTTGTTCTTATCAAAGCAGATGTTCTCCAACATTTTTTGTCAGCATCCTTTGTATGTGAAGCAATCTGTCTATGGAAACCAGGGGTTTTTTTACAAAATCATAGGGCTTTTGATATGTAGAACAATTAAATAAAACATACATTTTGCTTATCTTTGTATATTTATACGTGACTGGTACCCACAGCACATAATCTATAGCTAAGACAGTGTCAGAATGGCTAATTTAATATTGCAGATAGAGCATCATTAAGTGAAACTGATTCTGCTAGAATTCTAATACCCTAACTTTGCATTTTTTATGATTCTTACTATATTTTCCAATAAATATTTTCATTTCAAGGGGAATTTTCAGGGACAAAGATGCTTCTTGGTGTGAGTAGAGCTGGCAACACTTTTAAGGTAGACTTTAATCATTATCAAATCACTGATTTTGCTACAGTTCTCTGGATATCATATGACATTTGATTTATTTATGTCATAGCTTATAGGAATTTATCTTTACACATTCTGTTCAAAACTGTAAGTTTAAGTCCCGCTAAGCTTTTTAGAACCAGAACTAGTTATGAATAGAGATAAGTCATTCTATAACAATTCCACTGAAAGATTATCAGCAACAAGCCATATTGTATAAACTCCCAAGTTTCATTTTACCAGTTGAATAATTGAAGTCCATGTAATATACTTCAGAGCCTAGTGTTACCAAACTGTATAAAATCTGTTAAGAATCCACAGAATTCTATCAGTACAAATACTACCATAGATAATTTTCCTTCCTTTTTTCCCTTTCCTTTTAAAAAACACATCAAATCCAGACATCTGATCTAAAAACCTCCAAAGATTTCATGGCAATGGTGATTTGTATGTGTGCTTTTCTAAGGCAGAAGAAGGTTTAGTCTATTCTACATCTCTGAATGAAGAGTACAGCATTTGGAAGTGCCAAAGGAAATTACTACTTGGGAAGAGTTCAGATCAAAATCCTGGCTGCAGCTTGAGAGAGAATCTCACACAAAACAGCTGGGGAGGAAAGTAAGGTATCTAAAAGGTGGATATCCATAACCATGCCAGTTGCATTATATTTCCTTTAGTGCTGATGGTCAGAAAGAGACACCTCCAGAGAGCAATTCATCTCACTCTAAGTTAAGTGGCTGAAATAGATCAGATGAACTGCCCCCTGGAGATACTTGTTGCTACCTTTTATAGTGGGCTTTACGTAACTATTTAGGTGGTGAGATGTACCCCAACTTCAATGTCTGTGTTGTTCTGAAAACAGAAATGAACCATTTAAGCCATTTTCCAAAAGGAAAATATTCACTGAGAATAGTCAGCCATTGGAATACTTTCCCCAGGGAAATGGTGGATTCCCCAGCATTGGACACTTAAGTTGGACCAGATGATCCTTGAGATCCCTTCCAACCTGAGATCCCTTCCAACCTTCTGTGATTCCATGATATAGTTCTTTGCCATGTTGGAGATGCACTCAAAGTCTTTGGTGGGACCCCCAAAGTTACTGGAAATTTGCAGCGGTACCTCTTCATGACTTAGTGGAAACCCAAACAACCTGACACCCCCTCTAATGTACACCTCCATGCTATTGCTGTAGCCAAAATGGTCTCTGTGCTTAAGGAAAGGAGACAGGAGCTGGAAATTCTGGCTGGAAAGACACACTGCAATGGGAGCTGATGGCCAAGGATAACTGGTGGGAATGATGTTGCTCCAGGGCAGCCCTGGAGTAGTGCTTATGTCTCTTTTCAGGGAGCTGACCACTAGGTTTCCTTAGCTTCTTTGGCTGCCAGAATGAAACACCCTTTTGAGTGGAAACGCACAGGCTCGGTTTTCTAGGACCAGGCTTATTCTGGTCCTTAAATCAGTTACTCACTCTTTTCAATCTAAAAAAGTATAGACTTGTGGGAAAGGGAACAGTTAATTTTTGAAGGAGAAGGTGACACAGGGCAGTAGTTTTTCACAGGCATGATTAAAACAAAATCATATTCTTTTCTTTTGATGAATTTGCTTTTTTAAGCTCATAGTTATAGGCACTATACCCATTTACCTTGGCTCACTGCAGCTTTATAACATCCTGTGCGATACACTTTAAAAAATGGACTAAATTCGGATTTCAGGTTCATTTTAAGAGCAAGTAAAATGTTTGGATTGCAAAACCTGCCTTTCTGTAGGCTGAATGCATTTCCGTGCTAGCAGCTTCCCGGAAACTCTTAAATTACAATTACAAGAAGTTAAAACTGCAGCAGCAGAATTGTTAACTGCAAGTCAGAATTTCCTTTCCACCATTCCTCTTCTGTTTGTCCCTAACAAGCCAGTTTAAATGCTTTGTTTCTTTTATTTTTCTATTACATTATTTGATATTTTTGTGGCTTTTTTACCTTTCTGATCTTAACCTCTAATTCTTTATGCTTTGGTCTGTTTTTTTACCTTATACTGGATTATCTACTTAAAGCAGCATTTTCTAACCCTTCCCAGTTATAGGACTCTCTCCTTTAAATTTATCATGGATGTGTCCAATTCTTAAAACAGGTTAAAGACATATTTTTGTGTGTTCTTTTCCAGGCTTCCTAGTTACGTGGTCAGTAATCCCAAAAAAGAATGTAAGCCGGGAAGTCTGTGATAAGAACAATAAAAACAGCGTTTGCTCCAAGGAGCAAAACTGAAGCAGACTTCACAAACTACAGGAAGAGAAGGAAAGAAGGTAATATGTGTATTCAGATGGACACAGGGATTTTTCTTAAAATAATAATTTAGACAACAAGTAACTATGTATGGAGGTAACTAAAGCAAAATAGAAAACCTGAAGAAAGAAATGGAAACATGATTTAATAAGGCTCAGCAAGCAGCACATCTAGGGATGATACTGCAAGACAGATGGTATCCCGAACAGATCTGTGCTCTGCAAACTCAGATGACCCCATTTCTGTAGATTACCATGCAAGGAGATGACCCTGAAAAAGTGAGAAAGTACATGGCTGGAATGCTGGCTGAGTGAGCCCCAGGGACAGAAGACAGTTTGATCCTAGCTGGCTGCTATTTGAACACAGACCTGAAGGAAGATAAGGACAAAGACCCGCTCTTCACTGCCCAACATATTACAGACATCTCTGCAAAATAAATGCAAAGCTTGTTGAAAGCAGTAGCAATTACATTTAGTCAGATTTTACTCACTGTTATTTTAGGATTGAGCAACCATGCTGAGAAATGAAAACAAAAGTTACATCAGAAGAGATGACACATAAAGCTTTATGTTTACTTACTTATTTTTATATGTGTAAAATATAAAAATAACATATATGTTTATATGGTTGTTTGTATAGGAAATGTGAGGTTTACAGACCATTTGTCACTGCTGCAGCCACTGGAATGTGCCAGCAAATCTGGGGCCCTGTGTCTCCTTACAGCTGCTTTTTATATTTGGAATATAAACATTGCTAGCTTCTGAAGGACTTATCAGTTTAGAGGACAGCTGTGGAGTGCTTAGGAGAGGACCTAAGGACAACATAGCTCCAAAATAAATATGTGTTTGGCTACTCCCATCTTCTGACACGTGAGATACTTCTAAAGAGAAAAGACTTCCAAGAAAGTAGACAGAGCCTTCCAGGGATCTCCTGCAATTACTTCCTCACTCTACGCCACTGGCTTTGAAGGCTTCTTTCTGTGAATTTTTCTCGTCTAACAGAAAAAAGAAGATATGTGGATGGATGAATGGATGGAATATGTATGATTAAAAAAAACCATTCAAAACATTCCAGGAGACACACTTTTTCCATGAGAAAAAAGCCATATGAAAATTCCATGAAAAGTCACATTGCTGAATAAGCTCCTGGAAGGCTTTTAGACGTTAAGAGTTGCTACAGCTAATACCACACAGAACAGCATAGCTGCAGCTTGCAAACAGACAAAAACCTGATCGTTTTGTTGACAACTTATTTTGTTCACACATGCAGTTAAAATTAAATGTAAGGACTGTCTGGTAGGTTTTGGAAGACAGAAGAGTAACATCTAAGCAATGGAAAACCTCTGTAGCAAGCAAGACCAGTTCTGAATGGAAATTTATTTTCCATTTGTGTATTTCATGGTTTTTTTTTATACAACATAAATATGTACAAAACAGTACATAAGGAAACCCAGGAAATCATGCCGAAAATGACCTTTTTCCCCCTTTGTCCTTACAGAGGAAGGCTGACAAATGCTCATGAGCTTCCCATTCATCACATTTCATAGGAAAATAAGAGACAGTAGGCATCTTAAGCTGGTCTGTATGGATTCACACACAGGGATCCTCCTCCAACACTGTTGTGCTTAACAGCTAAGAAAATTCCAACTGCCCTTCTAAGAAATCTGAGTTTTATCTGAGGGCACACTGGTCATATCTGAAAGTTTTAAAATGTCAGAGCCTGTTGTATAATCCAGGATCGATTATGAAGTATTTATTTTTTGGAAAGATATCTGACTTTTGCCCTTTCATTCTGTACTAGTCAAAATCATTTCAGCATTCTGTTTTACAATTTTCTTATTTACAGCACATCCACAAATTCGCTCTTGCAGCTGTTCCTCATGTGATTATTTCTAGTAGTTGCATTGTGGTTACCCATATGAATAAGGCTTATTGTTGTGGTATACCATCACAGGCTACAAATATGCAAAAATTATAAAGGGACAGGAAACTTTCAAACCCTTTAAATAATTTCTTCTGGGTTTGGATAGGCATTCTTTTGGGGTTTGCCTGGATTTTTGTTTTGTTTCATTTTGTTTAAAGATTGCCCTGCAGCTATTTAAAAAAGCTTAAAAACTGCTACCACTGATTTACTTTTAAGTCAGTTAATCACAGGAGAGCAGGCAGTCTCAAAATCTGCCAAACCCTTAGCCAGTAGAAATTAGCAATTATACAGTTATTTTTATTACCTGCATATTGCATAAAGATGTAAGCATCTGTACTTATTATGTTGTATAGATTATTTCATGACAGTATATGACATTTATTTGTGGTAGTGTAACTGCTATGACTATTTTAAGTGACAGCCAGATGAACTGGCAAGGAAGAAAGCATAGTAACCAAAGTCGAGTATTTTTGAGTATATACTTATTCTGGAGAAACAAGCTCCTAAATACATAACTGCAATGGATACCGGACAAGCATGCACTATAAAAAACAAATATTCTGTTTTTCTTTTCTTGCCAACAGCACATAGCAACAACTGTTTCCTAGTACCAACAAAGATCTCTGCTGCATCGGTTACTCTGCCATGGAGGTTAGAACTGTGAGCTTTTGGACTCACATACAGTGTAAACAATCACCACTTGATTGCTTTGCTGAATACAGCTCGTATCCTATTACTTATTTCCCAGCTCGTGTCTTGGAACTGACTGTAAACTAAACCTAAAACAAGGAACACTTATCCAAATTCTGTGTGTATGAAGAAGTTACCTACTCAGATAAAAAATGTGAGCTATGCCAAGCTAAGGGAATGAGCAGGCAAGTCAATAATGAGGGATTTGTAGTCATAAAGACTACTTTGCATTACAGTGTCTGCAGGAGATCTTGTCAGTACTTTCATGTGTTAGGAGGTTATGAGCCATTCTCTCCATGCTGCTCTTAGTTTCAAGTGGCTGGAGAATCACAAATACAACCACTGCAAGAAATGTATTACTGGCTTCTGTAGTAAGGAATAATAATAAATATTGTACCTGAACACTGAAGAACTGAAGTACCAGAATAATTCTGTGCTTTAAATGGGAACATCTTGGACAACATCAAGAAAGACTGATTACAGATAAGAAATCCAGGAATCAGCATATGGTCTGGCTTAGCTGGAAATCTCTATCACTACTGAGCAGAAAAATCCTCTTCTAAAGGCTACAACAATCCTTATGCTGATAATAAAAGAAAGATGTGTCCCATGGTATGCACTTAAGCAGCTGCTGGTGGTCATGACATGGGGCATCTCTTAAGAGTACACAGCAGTTCAGCAAAAGCTGTGGAAATAAACAAACATTTTAAATTGTAGAAGTTAAACTCTTAATCATTTAATAATCTGAGTAAATTGGTACAAAACCTTATACATCCATTTTTCTTTTGTTAAATGTAGCCTTCATTACCTCAGTTTAACATAAAGTGGCTAAACTGAGTTTAGACAAAACTAAATAATCTAAGCCACAATCAGAGCAGCCACTCTGCATCAATTTAGTATCATGTTTAAAAATCACACATTTGTTGTACTCTATTGAAAATAGAAGAAAATGATGTGGCACTCTGCTCATATTACATGACTAATTTCCTAAAAGATGTTACTAATATTCAGTGTTAGTTATAAGAATTTACCTATGAAGAAGCAATATTTTCCCAGAAGCCTGAATAAAACTGATTAATTGACTGATAAACTGAAAGAAGTGTCATAACTGTCTTATGAGTCAGTGGAAGAGGCAGGAAGTGAATTATTCTGCATCCTCCCGAACTTGCATAGGAATTTATTTAAAGGGAATTACAGTTACCCTAGTTGGAGTTTAGCCAGGGCGTGAGAGGTAACACCCCTTCTGCTTGTAAAAAAAACCCCAAACCAAGAAAGCTATATTCATGCTATGCCTCAGTGAAGAAAAAGATTTAGTTGCTTATATTAACCCTGCAATACCTCTGCTGAACATGAGAAGTATAAATAGAAGAATGAGCTTTTAGAATTGCAACTGAATGGGTAGAAATACCACAGAGCATTTACCTGGTCCTTCCTCAAGTTTCTATTGGCAAGGTTGCAATAATTAAGCTTAAAACAGTTACACTGAAACTGATGACATCATGCCTCAGAGCAGGTAGTGCATGGAGTTTTATGACCAGTGACATTCTGGAAGTTACTGAGAAACTTCCACTAAATCCTCACATGGGTATATCACACATGATATGCCCAAGTTTCCAGGTAAGGAATAAAATAATTTCCATTTATGAGCCAGAGACGCGTACACACGTGTGCTCTTTCTTACTAATATAATCAAAAGAAACAAGATTGAAGTAATTTACGGTGTATCCACTCAGTGGAAAAACACATTTCCTCTAAATAGACAGTTTCAGGTATTTAAATTTAAAATGAATAAAAGACACCACCTACTAAAATGCTATGTCACCTTAAGAGTGCATACTATGGATTTCATGGGGTATATCAGTGTGGTATAATCAAACCAATCTGTAAATGTTTGCATATTCCTGTACATAAACTTTGGCATACTGTTATATTTCACTGAGAAAATAATAAATAAATAAAAAGAACTAAAAGCTGCTATTCAGAAATAATCTGTGTGCACTGTTTGCATAACATTAAGAAGGATAGATTATCTGTGCCTAGGAAAAAGTCAGTCTTGGCCAGATGTAGAAAAAACATTCCATTATTCTTTTCAGGCATTGGGAGAATTTTAAAAGGGATCTCAAATGAACCTACTTCAGCTCATCAGTGAATGGGTTAGTATGCTTGAAGATGCTAAACAAGCCATCCATTAATTTGGTTTTTAAAATTATACAGAACTAGTATTTTAGAAATACTTATTTGTATTTCTAGAAACTTATTTGAATTATTTTAGAAACTTATTTGAAGTTTTCTTCTCTTGCAAATCCTAGTACTTTATGATCAAGCTTTTGTATGAGCTAAACAGGTTTGGTTTTTTTTAGTATCATAGCAAGGCAGATTTTCTCAGCTTTTCCAGTTTATTATTTGTGTTAAAATACAATACCACTATTTTTGTGATAAGTTGATAAATGCTATATATAATATTATTACTACTTCTTAATATTCCTTTGTTTACACATCCAAAATTTGTACCATAAGCATGAATCTTTGAGCTGTTCATAACCACACTATAATGCCTCTATAATTTGACTTAAAAATAATTTGTACTTAGATGCCTTTTTACTAATCTGTATACAAATAAACAATCCAGTAAGATCTATTCTACCTGCCCTGCAAAAGAAAGCAGGCTCTGCTTCAGTAGTAACATCTCCCTACCAATATTTACAGATGCATCTATGGTATTAATGATTATTTTACTGTGAGGGTGGTGAGGCACTGGCACAGGCTGCCCAGAGAAGTTGTGGCTGCCCCATCCCTGGCAGTGTTCAAGGCCAGGTTGGACAGGGTTTGGAGCAACCTGGCATAGTGGAAGGTGTCCCTGCCCATGGCAGGGGTTTGGGGCTAGATGATGTTTAAGGTCCCTTCCAATCCAAACCATTCTATGAATCTATGATTTTGTGTTTTCTTTATATAAGTTAATAAAGATTATGAAGAGGTTGGGTATACAACGAGGATTTGATTTTATTTTGCTAAACAGGTCTCTATTCAATGATGATTTTCAAGATAGAATTACTTTTCAGATCTGCTGAGTAATTTTTTTTTTGTTCAGATAAATGTATGCTGTAAGTTTTGTATTAAAATATTTTTAAAGAGAATATTTGCATTAAACAGAATATGGCATAATGTCTTAATAGAAGCTCAATATTATACATTTACCTTTGCCACGTGAAATGATAATCCCATTAAACAACAGAATTCCAACAATTCCAGGAAAACCTGCTGATACTAGAAACTCAGTAATTATTTAATTCCTTTATGTGATTTTTGTTTACTGTCATGTTTTTCCAAAGGTTCCTGTAATGTTATTTTAGCTCGAATAACCTTTTCGTTTTCATTTCTCATGGCAGCAAATCAGTTTCTTGCTTTCATTTCTGAAGAAAACATACACAGGTTGATTATTACCATGAATGACTGCATAAAATTCCAGGACATTACTTAGTTGGTCCTGAAAGTTTAAAGGTCTTTTACCTTTACCTGCTGGTATTTAGCAACCTTGCTAAGTAATGATTGAATAAAACATTTGCAATTATACCCATGCAGCATTACTGCATTATCCAGGTTTCTATTAAATAAATGCTTTTGTACATCATCACTGTTACTGAAAAATGTATATGGGAAACCATGCCACTGTCAAATTGTTTTCTTTCTTGATCCTGCCCTTGTCCTTTAGGCAATGAGCCAAGACTTTTCATTCATACATTTAGCTATTATTATTCATTCTCATTGTTTGACAGCTGCTAGCTTACCATTTCTGCTTATCCGCTTCTGTGTTTTTCCTTCCATTTTACACAATATTAATTGTTGCTTTCATGTTCTTTCTTTAACTGAATGTATTCAGCTGAAGAGAATGATGATCTTAAGGTCCTTTCCAACCCTAACTATTCTATGATTCTATGATTGTGGTAATATCTTATGGGCATCCTATACAATCTTCCTAAATAAACTACTGTTTACCTATTTGGTGTATTTTTCTTACATATCTCTATCCATACAGGTATCATTCAGAGTTTTCTTCAGGCTTGGAAAACTATCCCTTTTCCAGTAAAGCTGCATAATATATATGGGAAATATTTATACATAGTAAATACAGTTAAATTGTCCCATTTTACATCCAAGCAACCATAAAATCAGTAGACTAGATAATTACTGTTTTTGGGCCACAATTGTCAGCACTCAAAGCACCTGGAAGCTCCAAAAACAACATGTGATTTTATTTTAGAAAATGCTAATCTATTATTTATATAAAATGTAGGACATGTTTACTTGTGGAGGTTTGACATCTAGACATATCCTACAGATTGAGAGATAAAAGTAAAGTATGACCCTAAGATACCTTATTCTACTTACTCCAGCTACATATTTACATTGTCTGAACACAGAGCTGGATGAGCAGCAATCTGTCTCACCAGTATCTAATTTTCTGACTTATTAGCCTAAACATTGATTCATAAACACACCAGGTCTTGGATTTGTGAAGTCAGGAACTCTAGATACTTTAATGAGCCTGACCAGCCCCTGTCCCTGCACATTCTTTCGCAAAGAAAGGTATAAACTAATAGGAACACTCAAATTGTGACAGATGTCTCACTGAAAGAGCCATAGCTCAACACTTAAATAAATGAGGCTTTGAAACAGGTCTGCAAAGTACCCGTTGAAAGATCCTTCATCAAAAAAAACTCCCTCCCCATAAGCAACACATTTGTGTATTTGGACTTTTTATCCCCTGTCATTCTATACGAACTGCCTTAATTATTTTGAATCTTATTAGTTACAGATGTATCTGTGAGGCATTCAAAAAAGCAAGTCTTTTCTCTGGCAAGCATTTTTTGATTACACCACCTCAGATACAATCACTTTGTGACCTTTTTCCACCTGAAAGCCACCCCCACCTTGTCCACAGCACTCAGTTGCTCCCTCCACCAGTGGTAAACTATATTCAGTGTAGGAAAGTGGTTTTGGTTTATACAAAGAGATGCCTAAAAAGGTAAAGGCATGCAAGAACTAATGCTCTCAAATGCTCTCAAGCATTTAAAAAATTTAATCACAGAATTACCTG
This sequence comes from Micropsitta finschii, assembly GCA_034783455.1. Lineage (NCBI taxonomy): Eukaryota > Metazoa > Chordata > Aves > Psittaciformes > Psittacidae > Micropsitta > Micropsitta finschii. The sequence goes on along the minus strand of JAVHNF010033664.1, from coordinate 1,034 downwards.
GGCTGGAAAAGACCTTTAAATCAAGTCCAGTTGTTCCCCCAGCCCTTCCAAGTCCAGCATTAAACCATGTTACTGAGGGCCTCATCTACAAGGTTTTGAACACTTCCAGGGACGGTGATTCCACCAGTTCCCTGGGCAGCCTGTTCCAGTGCCTGAACACCCTCTCTGTGAAGATTTTATCCTAACAACCAGTCTAAATCTCCTCTTGCACAGCTTGAGGCTGTTACCTCTTGTCCTGTCACTTGTTACTTGAGAGAAGGCGGCCAGCCACTTCCTTGCTCAATCCTCCTTTCAGGTATTTGTAGGGAGAGATAAGGCTCCCCACCGTAGTCATAAAGTGACTAATGCCTGCGAGCACCTTCGGTGATGAGCACTACAATAACCAGTCTCTCAGAGGGGATTCACAGCAATTAAAAAAGCTGCAGCCAGGCCCACTTTGATGCAACTTTTTCCTAAACCCAGAAGCCGTTTGTGACAAGAAAGCCGCACAAGGGGAAACCCTCCAAACTGATGCCTCATTAGGATGTACGAGCAGCGCTATGGACACAAAACACACCAACTTCCCGCCTTTTTAACTTTCCTACTGTACCACGGGACACACAGACGCATGTACAAGTGTGTACGTACAGGTGCAGGTACAAACACGAGCAGAAGCTGCCGACACAGCGCTCGGACAGACGGCGCGGCCACTGCCGCTAGCAGCGGCGTATTCCCGGCCCTCAAAGGCAACAGCGGCCACGCCAGCCGCGCTTTGCCACCGACTCCGTTGCTCGGAGCCACGCTCACAGCCACACGCTTGGGTCCAGAAGATAAAGCACAACCCCTCGCTCCAGGGCCCGCCACCACCTCTCACCACAACCCACCCAACATGGGCGGTGCCTAACCGGCAAAGGCGGCAACTTCCGGCTCCAGCCGGCCCCGCCCCTCACCTTGGCCTGCGGGTCCGCGCCAAGCCAATGAGGGAGGGGAGTAGCAGCCGGGCAGGTAACCAGGCGCCCAATCAGAAAGGCGCCTCGGGAACAGGTGGGGGCGGG
>JAVHNF010033660.1:0-10525 GCA_034783455.1 Micropsitta finschii | reverse complement strand
ACCGCACTAAAGAAGAGACGTAGTTAAAAATCATAACATGTAGGTATTTGTTAGGGTAAAATGTTTTCTTTATGGAAATAACAATTTGATTCGACTTTTTTTAAACTGAAGCATTTCGTATTTTTTGTTTCCAAATGACATTTTCTTTGACGGATTGACCTAATCTAGAAAAATAAGAAAGATAAGAAAAGTATTAAATGAGTTCCAAATGATACTCAGCATTTCACTTTCAGATGAAGAAAATGTTTTGGGATGACTCAAATGATTCATTATTTTGGTGGTGTTTGTTTCATTAAACCCAAATGAAAACCTTCAAGCTTCCCATTTTGCTTTGCTTTGACTCTGTGAAGTTTTTTCCCCCTCCACACTTATTATGCTTGGCCACGCTGCTGGAAAATGCAGTAATTCACTGAAGTGAATCACCACTGGTGACCTCTTTGAAAGTACTTCTGGTGATACACCTCAAGCGCCTTCAATCTTTCACATCTTTCCTCAGGTCTGAGCATTTGTTAATTAAGCATTGCCACACAGTGCCGAGGGAAAAAGCTATTACCATGAAATGAATGCAGGGTTTTATGTGACCTGACTGGAGATATCGGGACCATCAGTTTTCCAAGTAAGGAGAAAACATGAGATTCTTGGAGTGTTTCCTCCTCAAACTATGGTAGGCAATTCTGCATCACTGCTGGAGTTATCTGTCCTTGTGAAGTGGTCAAGAACACAGCCACTGACAACAAACAGGTAACTTTGTCTAAGAAATGATGTTTTTTTGTTCCTATGGATAAATGACATGTTCCAAGACCAAAATGGGACATTTCACAGAAGGTAATCGGGCACTGTGGTGCAAAAAAGCAGAGAAAAGGCTGAACTTTGTGTGGATGTGCAATGCAAATGAAACCGCAGCTTTGCCTTCCCCACCCTTGCACCAAAACTATGTTGAGGTTTTGGAAAGTGTGTTCATATTTTCATTTTCACTCCTCCAAGGTAGGACAAGAAGCAGGATGTGCTGAAATACCACAAAGGGCCATCTGGTCTTGGTAGGTTTCCATCATGCTTCTGCAGAGCTCAGGATGGCTCTTGTTAGTGAGGGGGTTTGGAGGTGGGGCTGAAACCTTTACCCTGCCATGCCATCCGAAGTGTAAAAACTGAGTCTTCCTTGTGGGTGACTGAGAATGATCCTGGGTTGTAGATGTAAAAATGGAAAGGGAAAATCTTCAGTACTGAACTAATGTTATAGTTGAGCCCTGTCACCACTCAAGTCCCTACTGAGGCTGCAAAAACCTCTGCCTTCATTGAAATCAGGGTGATGTGGTTTAGTGGTGAACATTTCATTTCTTAGGTGATGGTTGGACTTGGTGATCTTAAAGGTCTTTTACAACCTTGCTGATTGTATGATTCTGTGATAGGGTGAATTTTAACCCTACCTTGAAAAAGAGCAGAGGTTGCCCTTCAGACAGGGACTGGCAGTCAGGGATAATACAGCAAGATTATTTAATAGGAGAATTACGGTCTTTTATTTGCATTGTTTCTTTTCCCTACCTCCAAGCTTTGCATAGAGCTTTGTTAAAACATCATGTTGGGCTATGGTATTAGATTGACAAAAAGTCATTTATGTCAGGGTTTAATGCAGCCCAGAAACAAGGTATAGTTGCTATAAATGAAAATGAAGGGCAGGCAGCCCCCTGAGAGCCTCAAAGTTTAAACAAATTACAAGAAGTATTTCTCAGGTGAAATTGAAAAGGGTGCTCTGTGATGCAGAAGAGTGGCCATGAGTCCTCTGTGTTCACACCGTCTTGGGTATTGTAAGGAGCTTTCTTGTGAAACTGTTTGCCAAACCAGAAGACCTAAATGGAAATGTGTTGACAGAAAGAATCTTGCTACTTATTTATAATTTAAATACATCTTGAGGCAGGCTATGAGATGATGCGGGTAAGTCATAATCCACCCTCCTTCCTTCTTCCCTGTGTCCTGGAACTCCTTCCAGCACCGGCCAGGGCTGGGATGGCGTTTTTTGGGTGCTGGTACTGATGGGCATCATCCCTTCACCCTGCATTTTAGAGAGGGTGGAAAGGGTGCTGGGAACTTGGCAGGATTGGGCCCTTCACCTCATGCAATCCTATGACCCTGAGGGAGCCCACACGCAGATTTGTTCCTTAATACATAACAAACAACTTCGTTTTACTTAAAGGGAGGGAGATGAGCACTTTGAACAAATGATGCATTAAATCAGGGCTGCCAACTGCACCTTGATGCGAGTGCTTAATGCCAAGATCTGTCTATCTATCTATATAATCTTTTATATTCCCAGCAATTCCTTCTCATCTATCTATCCATCTTTCTCACTTTCTCTCTGTATGTATCTTCCTTATTTCAAACTCTTTCTGTCTATCTGTCAGTTAATCTATCTACTTATTTTGATGGCTGCCACCAGAATAGCACCTATTACGGTGTTTTAACTGTGCTGGCAAACGATGCATTACAATTCCCTTGACAAAATTACAGCTGCATGGAAATCAGGCCTAGTTTAACTTGACTGAAATCAAGTGAAAGCAGCAGGTTTCATTGTCCAGTGGTCAGTCTGAAGCTGGGGTTTAGGGGCTATAGGATCTGAGGTCTGCAGGTCTGCTGTGGGATCATCTTGCAATCTTGTTCCTCCCTTCATAAAGTTTTCCCCCTTTTTCCCATTTCTACCATCTCCAGGCCTGCTATGGACATCAGAAAGAGGCTGATATTTTTTCACTTAGAAAACTGTCCCATGTTATTTGTGGCACGTGCAGATTGGTGTTTAGGGACATGGTTTAGTGGGATTTATCAGTGTTAGGTTTACGATTAGACTCAATGATCTTAAAGGTCTTTTCCAGCCTAAACCATTCTATGATGCTATGATCTCGAGGTGCATCTGAAAAGAAATAGCATCTTGTTTTCGCCATGCTCTGCCCTTGCATGCGAGAGGTACCTTATTCACCCGGGGGGGAGCTGCCATTTTGCACTTTAGATCAGTGCAGGTAATTATTTTTACTCTCTCCTCTAAAAACCAATAAAATTTAAAGCTTTCTTTTTCTCCTCTATTTATTTTTTCTTTTCTCTTATCTGAAAAAATAATGAATGTGACCCTTTCCTTTTTCCCCCCATCCCTTCTTTCTCTGTTGTCCCCATGTTTTACTCTCTGTGCATAGTAAAACACGTGCTTAGCTTACTTGGATTGCATTCACATGAATTAACTTCTACAGCCTGCAGCGAACAATGAAAACCCATCTTAGCAGGGAAATAACAGTAGCTGCGCATTGGCTGGTAAAGTCAGAGGAAGAGTTTCAATGTACACAAGGAAATCGAACCTCTGATTTGCATAAGACTAGACTGTGCTAATTTGTTAAGTGAATAGATAGATGAGAAACAAAAACATGCCTTAAAGCATCCATGGGTAGTTACTGCAGAAACCAGTACCCAAAATGGGTCAGATCCAAAACGGAAGCCAGCAGAGCCCACTGGCTGCTGCTGGAGTTGGTCTTGATCAAAGGGTGAATAAAAAGCAAATATTCATCTTCTCCATGAAACAGCAGCCCTTGACTTTGAAAGGCAGCAGGGAGCCACCTGGCTCTAAGGGATGCTCCAGATGCGATGATGTATCCAGGGATGTGTGTAGGAATTTCCAGGTCTCCCAGAAATTTAGGATTATGATTTCTTTCAGGATTTAGCATCCATATCAGCCTTCCCAGAGTTTGGCAGAGCAGTTTTGGTGGAGAAGCATAGAGTAAGGCAGATGGGAACACGATCTCATTTCCTCTCCTTTCCCAGTGAAGTGCTTGCCACTCTTACAGTCAAAACTTAGATTTCCCAAGGGAAATGAAATCAATGGAAGTCTCTGGGACTTTCCCTCTTTGTTACCTATGAAAGAGACAGTCTTTAGGTCTGCACTCAAGAAACATGATCACCTCCAGCAGCAGAAAGAGACTCTATATTAGCCATCTCATGAATGTACACGCATTTATGACATATATGTGTATGTATATACATATATGTGTATATATATGTGTGTGTGTATATATGCACACATATATATATATGTATACATCCAGCTGAGTAGTTTTCCATGTCGAATAAATACCTGGGATCCCCAGGATCAGACAGTTTGATGAAATACACTTTTGATAAGCATTTGCTATTTTCCCCACCAATTTGATTTATTTAACTAACAATAAGGAGTGATCTCTGAGCAAGAACAAAAACAATCATTTCTAGATGCGAGAAAGCTCTAAAATAATAAATGCCAAGAGCACGCTGAGATGAAAGACCTGAGGTGGTTGTTCTGGAGGAAGGGAAGCTGCTTTGTGGAAGTGCAATAATATTTTCCTTGCCTTAAGACTATGAAGGCTTTTCTGTTCAAGGTTTCCCCTGGAGCTTTAGTAGGATACGGCTGTGTTATTACACCTTTGATAGCACACAGCAGGTCAATAGCTGCATTAGCAGGTGTGTTAGGGGTTGTAGTGAAACTTTACAGTCAGGGCTTGTTTTCAGGGAATCCATTATGTCTTTAAACAGCACATCTATGTCGTAAGAGACCGCAGCAAACCGGTCTCTGTAGACAAGGTCCTGGGTGGCTCAGAAACATTGCAATGATCCCAGTTGGAGGTTATGTGAGCCCCCAGGTTGCTGGGCTGGGTATCTATGAAGGCAGTTGCCTCTGCTGCCTGCCTTTGACTTGTTTCTGAGTGATGCAACTGAATGGGGAGATGCTGGTTATGATCCTTCCAGTGTTACTGAAAGGTGTCTGAAGACCTCCAGAGAGAGGTGGTATTGGGACCTATAGAGAGCCGAATGGAAGTGAGTATAATGTTTTCCTGGAAAAGTAGCAAATGCAGTAAATAGCATGGGAAGGAGCCTCAGGGGTGAGAGAAGTCAATATCTTGCTCTGACCCCAAGGTTTCTGAAGGCAGGTTCAGCTCTCTTCCTTATGGGCTGATATTTGTCAGCGGTTCTTAAAACTTCCTGCGATTAATACACTTACCATTAGAAATAATTTCTCTTGTCTTGTCTAATGTCTCCAAGGAAAAAGCCAAGACTTCACAGTATCCCTAAACCACCAATTACTTATTAGTTACATGGCAAGCCCAGGAGAGTACGAGTTGCCCCTCAGGCAAACAGCCGCTACCCATTATGGAAAATAACAATCTGATTTTTGGATAACTGAAAGGGGAGGATCATGAACGAGGCCCTCAATTTGTCAGAGAACTGTCAATCATTTTATAGCTGGGAATGGTATCTCTGTAGCTGGCAAACCACAAGGGAAAAATATGTAGCTATCAAAGAGGTTCATGAACCTAAATACATTGCTGAGGTTGCTGTTTTTCCACTGGGCATTGGCAGCTCTCTGGTCTTCTGCCGTATGGGATATCCAATGAGGGTCAATGAGATGGCCCTGAATGTGCTCTGAATGTGGGTGTTGGCTGAATGAGGACTTGGATCTTCAATGGGAAGAACTATAAGACTTTGCTCTGTCAACCGGTCTATGGGTATTGTTTTAGACTCTTCATAATAGTATTTACCAAATTTATTAACTGTGTAAAAGAAGCTAACAGGCATCTTTGCTCTTGCAGACCCATGTTATCCAAGAGCCATGAGTGTCTCCCATTTTGTAAGTGACTTTCTGCATATCCCTTCTGCCCAGGACATCCCAAGGAGATGTGGCTCATCCACTTGCTTGTTTTATACCTGGATGTGATGGTGGTGCATTGTCCTCTTCACCATGATGTGAACATGTGCAGTGGGAAAACCCAAATCAACTGATTTTAATACATTACATGGATATCCCTGTTGACATTTCTGATTCTTTGGAATAAATCCTAAATTAACTACTAATGAATGCAGCAGGACTCAGTAGATTTGTAACCACTTTTATATAGCATATTATCCAAAATCCCCTTCAAGTCTCAAGGGAAATCCTTGATGTCTCTGGATGGGAGCCTGTGTCTCTGCAAGGCCTGTTTCTCATTAAGGGATGACCCTGCTTAGCTCTGATTAGACTATCTTCACTGCCTTTCTTCTGTTCCCCAGTCCACCTCTTTAGCTGAATTGTTTCTCCTTCTTTGAGTGCTCCTATTCCCCTTTGTGCAGCATTCCTTTCCTTTGGGTCAGAAAGCTACTGCTGACTCTTAGCAGTGTGAAAAATGTAGCTGTATATTTACAGGAGTATTTGGAGTCAGAGTTTTTGTGCATTAACTGGCTTCATCGTGGGATGCCCACTCAGGGTTTTGTTGCTAAGCTGTATCTGTGGTGGCTAAATGTTCAAGAAACAATGAGTTCTTGTGGCCATTGTCACTTCTTGTCTGTCCATCCACTGTCTCGGAAACCCCAATGGGTCAAATGCCCAAATAACTGAGATCCTACTGCATCCCCTCTCCAAAAACATCTTGCCGACTCCAGTCTTCCCTAGGCTCTTGCTACAGCACCGAGATTGGCAAAGTCCTGCAAGCCATTTTGTAGATCTTAACGATTGTACAGTCCTCATTTTGAAGGCTCCCCAGTGTTTGTTTCAGGTATGCCAAAAAGAGAGGGTGCGGTACAGGCTTCGGTGAGTTGGCACCCACTGACTTGAGTCAGTAATTCCAAGTCCTCAATTTTGCAGACGGTGGAACCTGGAGCACTGGCTCTGCTCACAGTCTTCCTCCTTCTTCTCCTCCTTCCTCTCTTCATCTGGAAGCTGGTGCATGCAAGCATGGAGTGCTGATGGGAGCCATTTTGATGAAGACCGTCTAGGTTGGCAAGGTGAGATACAAGTGAGACACCCAAATAACAAGAAGAACCCAGTGCTTCTCACAGCATTGAGATGGCCACTGGGTCATGCAAGGCCCTCAACTTCTAGAGGAGATAGTGGGCTTGAACTGTAGCACTTTACTAGAAGGTATTGCCACTTTTCAAGTGTGACATGATAACCATCTAGAGCTGTCTACATGTTCAGGGTTATCTTTGGCAATACAAAGTGTGGAACCAACAGCAGTGAGATAACAGTGTCATGGCTATGTTTATAACAACTAGTGACGGGGCAAAGTTGAGCTCAGGTTAAACTTACGTATCAGAAAGGACCTTCTTTGCTGTGAGAGCTTATGGGCAGTGAAGAAGTTATCAGAGAACACTGAGGACTATATCATATAGAGTGTTTAAGGCTGGGAACATACCAATCCCACCTCATTGGTCTGCCTGACCCAGCATGCCTTTTCCCTCTTTCTAACATATTAACTCATCTGAGATCACCCAGATCTCAGTGACAGTAGACTGGGGAGGCCATGCAACCTTGGCCTCCAACCAAAGCAAGATTCTTCCACCTGCCCTACCTATACCACACACAACAAAGAGATGGCTGTTAGTTCACAGTCATTCCCCCCCTCCCTCCCTAATTTTTAATCCTGAAGTAAACATGATGCAGCTACAGGAGGGGTGGTATGCAGACACCGGGCCAGGGCTGGCTTCCACCATGGTGGTAGGAATGGGAATTTCACTGCAGGCTAAGGGGAAGGGAGAGCCCTCCAAGCTAACATGATGTGGGAGGTCTAATTCCTACCATCCCAGGCCTGATTTGTAGCCAACAGATTATTTCAATGGCTTTCACAATGGTTTTTATACCTTAGGTTTGGGTTTTTTTTTGGATTTTTTCCTTTCTTTTTCACATGAAAGCAGGAGTGTGTGGATTTTTGCAGGGAAATTATAATGAAAGCTGATGGGTGCTTGTGTAGGCTTGTAGAGGGTTTGCTCACAGAAAGCAAGCAGGGGCTGGAGGGAATAGCTGAATGCCCAGGGAAGGTTTAATTAACATATAGAGAAAAATCTAAAGGTTATACCTAGCCCCAATTCAGTGAAAGACAAAAAACAACTGTTCTCAGAACATACCTCAGCAGCAAATCCTGTCGCACCTGATGCAATGCTTCCCTTCTGGGCCACCCACCTCCAAGACATGATTATGCAGTGAGAAAGGAGCAGCGCTTTGCACTTTCTGTTATCATGGTCCTTCTTAATTATACGTGCGTAAGCGTTCAGACACGGCCACAACGAGCATGGTACACATCCAGGGGAAGTGAGATTCATCTAAGAATCTCCTACTGCTTGGCAAGCACTTCTTAACTCAGCTTCCCAACACCCCCGTGAGGAAAAATGTGTCGAAACCCATTTTCAGTATTAATTTAAAGAAACAAAAAGCCCAACAAACATAAGCAAGCAAAGTGATTTGCTCAAAGCCAAACGGCAGGTTGGTGTGAAACAGCTTGCCTTAAAAACCCAGAATAAGGGATTTTGCCCTTCGTCTCTTCACACGAGGCCACGTTCCCACGTTGCTCTGTGTTTCTACAGAAACTACAACAGGGGGGTCCTGCTCTGTGACTTGGTTAAGATCCAGAGAGCCGTGTTTCCATGATTATTCCTCCTTTATGTAAAATGGCCCTTGTATGGGCTCATCTTGCTCAGCTGTTTGGCGCTGTTCCTGGGCCTAACTGCTACCATGGGGTAGGACTGCAGGATCACATTTCCATTTTGTTAGGAGATGCACTTTCTCAGGATGTGTGGAGGCCTGGTTAATTTCAATAGGAAGCCTGTTTGAACCAGAGCTGCAAGCTTAGAACTACTGCACTATTATTATTAGCATTAATATTCATTGCAGGAGTGCGTCGGATTCCTAATCAGTGATCAGAGCTGGGAAACAGTAATTGTCCTTAGAGATTTCAGGTCTAGATCCACCAGAGTTTAACTTCTAATTGCGTACTAGTGTCCATAGGGTTTTTATTTAAGAAGCTCTAAGTTGGGAACAAAACTAGCTTTGCAAGGCCTTGGCTGAAATCTCTGCAGTACAGCACCCTTCCTTAGCATCCCGGTGCAAAACTGTTCTCCAGTGAAGAGCAGTGAGAACCCACCATCCTGTTCTTGCTTCATATGGCAGGATCAAGGCCTCTATTAATGACAAGGCTTGACAATGGGATGAGACCTACAAAGACAGGGAGAAGAAGGTGCCGAGGGTGTCTTGTGGTTATGCTGTTAGCGTGTGTTTCTCCACCATGCAACAAAAAGGGAAAGAAAACCTGCTAGACTACAACAGGCATCCTTGCGCAGCCTCCAAACTGCAGCGTCATTTATAGCCTCACTTGGAAACCCTCACAGTTTTATTAACATCTGCTCCTCCATCAATAGTGATGTTTTATGCACAGAAACTCAGCTTCACCTCCCTCTTCTACCTTTCTTGTGTGTATGCTGATCCTGTCCTTTTTTTTCCCCCTCTTTTTTTTTGTGCTTGCCTAGTAGCTCGCAGTTGCATTCTGCCTTATCAGATTGTGCCTAGTTATAATCTTTCTCTATATGCCGAGGGCAACCCACCATAACAACATACGGAATATTTTAGTGTGCTTTGCTGGCTTTTTTTTCTCTTTCCTTTTTTTCTTTTGGTTTTTTTTTTTTTTTTTTTTAATTTTAATTTTAATAAACTTCAGTTTTGTTCCCAGTTTTGTTGCCATTCATATTGTCTATTGTCTCCACTAAAAGCTGACATCCACAGCCTGGGAGCGATCAAAAGAATGAGAGGTGAACTGATGAAGGTTGTAAGTTTTGAGGCCTTTGGGGGCCTTTTCAGCTGATAAAACCAACAAACCACATTCTGAGCTGGATTTAACACTCCCTCCTTCTAACCTCTGACTGGGAAGCCTGTGTTCGGCCCACGTAATATCTAAATTGCCTTTTGGAGGTGCCTACATTGCTCCTAACTGAAAACAGAGAGAGCCTCCAAAACACAGCCATATGAACAACAGAAAACCATACATTCAGCATGCTCTCCCAGCTCTGTTTTACCATGCTGGCTTTGTTGGATGAGACAAAAAGGGAAAGTCAATGACGCCTCTTGATTCAATCTAGACCCTTCCTTGAGCAGTGACAAAGGAAAGCATGCTGCTTTTGGCAAGGCATGACACAAGGGCTAGATGAGGGCTGTTGGGCTGCCTGTTGCTGGGCTCTTTGCAAAGTCCAGTTTTCAATGTGTGTGCAGATCAGTGTTTCACATGGGATTCAAGCAAGGGAGAGTTGGCCATGTTAGTCTCCTTAAGCCTCCTTCCCAATGGAAATCTGGCTCATGCTTTATGTCTAGATGTGTGTGCCTGATTGTGTGTCTGCCTGGTAAATTCGGAAGCCATTAGCCAAATTCAATCACATTTGACAGCAGGAATAGAGATTTAAAGATATGCAGCTCCTGTAAGTTGTAGGAAACAGGGAACAGACTTGAGCTGGAGGTTTCGTTGAACGGCAGCAATGTGAGGTCCACCCTCGTTAGATATTAGAGAATCCCCACAGGAAAGATGTTTTGAATGCCCTACCTGCAGGAACAACTTTAATCAGTTTATGCCCAATCAAACACCACAGAAATCACCCCCTGCTTCTGTTTCTCTGTGTCATTTAAGAAGTCAGAAACACATGCTTAAGCTTTCCTTTTCCTTTCCTTTCCTTTCCTTTCCTTTCCTTTCCTTTCCTTTCCTTTCCTTTCCTTTCCTTTCCTTTCCTTTCC